>OMLF01050328.1:0-16310 GCA_900302615.1 Holocentrus rufus
ATGTTTAAAAGTGCAGTTAATTTTGAATATTTAATTTCTGTGTCCCTTGTAAAAACAGTGCTTTGACAAAACTGATACTGAGTAGAAATGCTTTCCCTGTGCGTCACATTATTATGCCAGTATGCAACGGTTACACACCATAGAGCAGTTACTCAACAGCTGAGAGGAGCATACAATGCAATCATATATACCTGTGAGTAATTGCCCCTTTGATGAATAGTCCTATAAAGTCCTGAACTCTGTGCTCTTGATATTTACAGAGGAACTTATGAGGGCCATACACTCTCTTCCTCTTGCTGCTCTGTCAGTATTCTCATGTGACAGGACTGATACATGTCAGCTGTCCATATGTCACACCACTGAGCACCAAATTCACTACACTGACTTTACTCCAGACATGACTGCTCCAATATCAGTCCAGTCAAATACTAATTATTGATTTTTTTTTTTTTAAAAAAGGTGCGTATATGGCACATTTTTTAATATCATTAGTTCAAAATATATTACTCAACTAACAGTTATTTTAGTAATTACTATAGCTTACTAGTACAGAAGCCTGCGATGTTTCCTAGCACTATAGCCTAACTCTGTCATAAACCTTACTAGGTTGCAGTTTTTAATAACAGAGGGGGCAACAAGGTGATACAAACGTTTTTCCAAACATGACTCTGTGGTTCTTGCAATGCTAATGTGCAAATAAAAAACTGACTAACTAGGAGACGTCAAAGAGGTGGCTGCTATAGTTGTTGATAACTAGCTATGTTCATATTTTCTGAATGTTAGGAGGTGACAGGGTGGTCAAAATGACTATTTTCAGCTCTTGGTCGTAGTTGCTGGGCTGCTTTCAGCTTGAAAAGTGAAATAATTCCACATGGCTGACATTTCAACAGGCTGTGATAACATAATGACTGTATTCTGTACCAATGACATTCAATCAGGTAAGTAGCTACAGCAAGTGTTAAGGTACATTTCATGGCGGTATGGTCAGTGATGCTTTAGTCAGGCCTGATGGCTGTAGAAGTTTTAGTGGTTCTAAGCCTACACTGAATCTGAACAATGCACGATTTAACAATGTCCATCCTGTGTTTGCTACTGGGAAAACAATGTGTTGATGTGTACAATATTTACACCATATCAATACATGTGCATCTACATTTGTTAAATAAAACAGAGCAAAGTAACAGTTAGACAACTGTCAAGGACTGCAAATGTTTTAGGCCTCTTCTCTCCTCTGCTCTGGCTGAGCAGTTTCTTCCAGGCAGTCTCTTGCTTTTCTAACAACCCTGTTGTCCATTTAATAATCCTCTATAATTTGGCCATATTGCTCTATTAAATCAGCCAAAAGGTTTATCTCAAAAGAGGAGAAATTTGAGCTTTTCTGCTGAACCGTGATAAATAGGCTAACAGCTTGTTAGCAAGCCAGTAGGGGCGTGCAGCAAACAATCTAACTTTGCTTTATCAACATAGTTTTTTTTTTTTACTCTCTCTCACTTGTGCTTTCTAGGTTCTGAAAAACAAGTCTGTCTTTTTTAGGCTAAAACATTCATTTGAGTGTTTTTGGTAAGCAAGCATCACCATCTTTAAATGTAATTATTAAATTCAGTTTGAATCACTAAACTTGGATTTAACAAATCAGGATTATTTCTTTTTATTGTTCAAGAGAGCTCTGTTTCATTTCAAAACTGGATTTAGTCATTTTAAATCTAGTTTTACTAAATTTTGAATAGAACTAATGTCTTATTATATTAACCCTTGTTGGTGCAACCTGGCCTAGCTGGCTTAACTGTAGATTTGTGTACTTAAATCAGATATTTTTGTACTTGTGCATTTTGAAAACAAATGCATGGTTGGCACACAGAATGCGTGCAGGTTGGCAGGTCTGCATATACATATTTTTCTTTCTTATTGCGGTCTTTCTGAAAATTTTATTATTGGTCTCAATGTGGTGTTGTTGAGCAGCCAGCTGCATTAGACCAAATGCAATGACTGATTCCCTGTGCTTTTAAAGGCCGTTCAGATAAGACACTTACTGTAATTCTCTCCTCCTCACTACTTCTCTTTTTCTTCTTGGCTTCAACCTAGGGGAAGGAACAGTAGAAATGTGAGCAAAGGAAGAATGTGCGGGCTACATTCACCTTTGGACATTTCAGAAACCACCTTGTTTCGCAAGGACAGAATTTGCACAAAAACTGGGATGACCTCGCATGCTTATACAGGAAACCTCTGCTTATGCAATGCTTATAACAGTTTATATACACAACAGTCTCACTCTGCATTAACACAACATTAAGAATACAAATTTCATGTGAACAGCTTGCCCCAAATGGCCAACATCCAGATTACTTTGTGCATGTGAACATGGCCACTGATGATGTTGAACTGTGTTAGTGTGTGACACAGTGCTATCTCTAATTTAACGTAATATTTCAACATACACTTTGGTTCGTATTATCATAATATACAAGTTTTTATACCAGTAGTAGTCAAATATAGACCCTGAAATGCAGCGACATTATCCAATTATACAGGGAAGAAAATATGAGGAAAAAAAGGAAAGAAAGAGTTACACCAGACTACTTCTTTCATCATCTGCAGTTAAACATTTTCTGCTCTAATTTCCTTTTGTTGCAGTGTCTAAAATCTTCAGGGTTTTAGTACTTGATTTTATGTTTAGGACAAATCAATTTAAACCACAACAGCTGCAAAAACTAATATTTTCTGATAATTAGTTGAATCCAGTGTTTTAATCCAGGGTTGGCCTACCAGCAGATCATAGTGCACTTACTCCTTCATCCCCTTCGGAGTCAGCGGAGGACTCTGAGGAGGAGTCTTTATGGCTTCGCTCTGCCTTCCTTTTTCTTCGACGGCTCTTTTCATCCTGCGGGATAAAAGGTTTACAGCACATCTGTGAATGAACTCTGTAATATTTGAGCTTGACCTGTGCTTGATTTCACTTTACATGGCAAAATGACTGGGAAAGATGTGGTGTGTGCCACCTTCATAATTTGTTGAATTTCAGATTTGGTTAAGTATTGTCAAAGGGTAATAAAAAATAAAAAAGGAAATGCAGAAGTTGCTGCTGATGAGTTCTTACCTTCTCTTTGTCTCCATCTTCCTTGATTCTTTTCTTTTTCTTCTTGGGAGAAAAACAGCGGCGTTTAGAAACACGAGCACAAGAAGGTACGGGAGCAGAATGTATGGGACTGAAAATGCTTTACTGTCAAGAGCTAACTCCTGCTGACGTGAAACAAGGGAAGCTAGCTGCTCTTTTCAAAACACATCAACAAACCTTGCTCTCAGTGTCGGATTCTGCCGCCGAGTCGTCTGATGCTCTTCTGGCCGCTGACTTCTTTTTTTTCCGCTTCTTTTTCACGCTCTTCTTTTCATCCTGTAAAAAGACATCCAATCCAAGTCAAACGCGCTGAAGAGCTGCATTAAAGGTAATCCAGTGTGATTCATGCTATATTACTTTGAGGACTGGGGTGTGTGCCAGTGAGCGTGTGTGAGGCAGGACTTACCTCGTCTTCAGATTCCGAGAAGGAGCTGCTGGAGGAATCAGAACTCGATGAAGAGGAGGAAGATGAAGAATGCTTGACCAAACACAATAAAAGCAGAGCTCATTAGACTTGAGGTCATTCACTGATGAATGTAATGGAGAGACAAATCAGTGGGATTTTATATAGAAACCAGCTCCACTATGGCAGCTGGAAATCAAAACACCGGAGAGCTTTCCTCACCCTGTTGGATTTCTTCTTCTCTTTCCTCTTCTTCTGAACAAAACACAAAACCAGAGTTAGAACAGAGGGGCGTTTTTTTTTCTTTTACAAGTCACGCTCTTCCAAATATTTAACAGGCCAGACATACCTCTTTCTTCTCTCTCTTTTCCTCTTTGTCTTTTTCCTTGTCGTTTATCTTTTTCTCTTTATCGGTCGTCTTTTTCTCTTTCTCCTTGTCTTTGTCGCCCAGTAACTTTTCTCTGTTTTTGGCCAGTTCTTTCTTCCATTTCTGAAAAAGAACCGCAAAAGGGTTTAGCTTAAGTAGTCATTAAGCAAAATATAGTACCAATTATTTCCCCTTGCAGGGTTTCCCCCAGATCAAATCCGGCGGACCATCGGGCCTAAATTGCCCTGAGCAGGGCCAAAGCGTCAGGAGATTTTTTACCAGCGACATTGGCTACAAAGTGAACGCACTACAGGAAACAGCTGTCTGAGATCAGTGTTGCATCTGCATCAAAAATCACACATCATCCTCGGTAAACAGGTCAATACACACACAGATAAGACAAACTTAAATGAGCATGCGTGCGCACACACTAAAATAAATGACTTTTTAACAACACTGACATTATGTGGTCATATTTCTCAAATCTCCAGTCATCTTTTAGCATTTATCCAGACAAGTAGCAGACTTTTGTGTGACAGTAAAAGACAGTTGATAAAGGGTCAAATGTCAACGTCATCGAAGCATACTGTACCTCATTCATTTTGTCCTCAAAGTCAGCCAGGGCTCTGGAGCCTTTCTTCTTCTTCTCCAACTGCTCTTTCACCTCTTCCCTGATAAGCAGACACACAATAACTCACACAATAACTCACACAATAAATCAGTTGTGCAGGCTGTAATGTAAGGCCATCACTTCTTTTTAGAAGTGGTCAGCACTGCTGATATATGAGGTTCTACATTAAACTGAAATGTAGGCTTCATATCAAATGATTCAAACTATTATGTTACTAACTCATGATGGCAACTAAATATGGCTCCTCCTAACTAAAATTAACTGCTTTTCCAAGGCTACGTTCCAAGTTAAAAGCTAGAAGCTACAACAACAACCTCTCATTCACCATCACAGAGCTGCACATACTGGTGAAAATAACCCAACTGCCTGTACATTGGATTTGAAGACAAAAGTGGGATATATCAAGCTCCTGCAAGTTTACTTGGCTGAGTCAGTGAGGATGAAGGCATTATGACAATATCAAATTTGAGTTACTATCCTTAAACTTCAGTTCTTTCCAGAGACTTGAAATAATATAACACTCAAAAAAATGTCCCAGTCTAAGTATAATCCCTCACAAGCTCAGCGTAGTTCCAAACACGTTACGTTCTGGGGCCCCCAGCTTGGTACCCCAAAACACAAAATGCACATTCAAAGCTGGTGCCAACTAGTTTGCAAAGTTATAGTTTGACCAAAGTAACATTTAACTAACTACTATGCTGTCTTATGAAAGGTTAATTGCCTGAGTGAGTAGCACTGTTGCCCCGCAGCAAGGAGGACCCTAGTTCACCCATTATGTACACACACTCAGTTCACACCAGTGAAGATGGTATGTCACAGCAAGTCTACTCGTGCCTCTGTATCGGCCAACATAGCAGAGGAGGCTGAGAACTTGTTCTTTACCCATGTATTTATGGGTTTACAGTTGTAAATACAACTTGGGTATGTATTCAAGTGCAATTTAGTCAAAAAAATTATTAACAAATAGAAAGAAAGCTATATCTTTGCATATTGTGTATCATGTAAAATGTTTGATATGTCTTTGATATTTAAGAAATTGTTGCATGATAAACAACCTTTACCAATGTTTAAACGGACTTGAGGCAGAGTAATTAAAAATCACAAAATTTACTTTTGGAACTACTGCTTTAACAGAGGTCCCATGTCCACACACACACACACACACACACACACACACACACAACAATACTGGCATATACAGACTTCTCTGTTGCCGTATTCTCAGGAGATTTCCTGAATACAACCCAAACCAAAGAACTGTAGCTAGTTTCATTTGTAACTGTACTATTTATTCCATCTAGATGTCATGTAGACAGACACGGGTACAACCGGGACAAACTGCAGGTAAAAAGGAAGAAGTTAGGTAAAGAGAGATCAACCTCTATTATCATCAGGTAGTCTGGATGTTTGTACCCACCATGTTGGCCGAGGTCTGCTCAGATAATCCTGAATGGTTGGCCCAGAGTTCTGCACGGGTCCCCTGGCTCTTGCAGCAGCTATGGGGTTGACATACGCCTGAAAGACGACGTGGAGATGAAGTAATGATTAGACATT
This sequence comes from Holocentrus rufus, assembly GCA_900302615.1. NCBI lineage: Eukaryota > Metazoa > Chordata > Actinopteri > Holocentriformes > Holocentridae > Holocentrus > Holocentrus rufus. The sequence goes on from OMLF01050328.1 coordinate 6,068, forward strand.
TAGGGCATCTCTGTGGAGACTACCAAATTAGAATTGTTGGGTTAGCTAATAGGCACAGACTGTGTCAGCTATATAGACAGATAAATAACGTTAGCCAATGTAAGATGGTTAACTCAGTGTTAACCACAGAGAGAAGTCATTAACAGGTCAGCTAAACACTTTGCTAACATGATAACGTTGACGTTGCCCAAGTGACCAACTATAAATACTTAACGTGCACAGATGGCTTTGAGGCCACTTGTTTGTTTGTCCACCACGAACGTTAACCAGCCAACAGCTGCATATAATCATGGGCAGAAACGAGAAAATTATGCAACATCGCCTGCTAAAAACATTGTGTGGGAAAAAAATAGCTGCCTAGCATTGCTGAATGAAGCTGCTCCTGGTAATGAGCCCGCGCCATTTAATTTTAAGCATCAACGTATGGCCTAGCGGTATAAAACGTTGTACCAAACACTTAATAACGTAAAAGCATTCACGTCTACTGGAAATCGGTTTCCACTGTGTATCCCCAACAGGTTATTTGTTAAGACGTGCCTAAATTGACTAAAAGTGCCAGCAAGGCCTAGGTTTGCTAAGTTATCTAGCCGAGGCTAGCATCAGCTAGTTAGCCAACATCTGAGGCACTATGGCGTATCACCTCAGACTCCACATTAGCTTAACTAACGTTAGCTTACCAATTATAATATGATCAACACTTTCTCGTCTTACAAATAAAACTGCTACACTACTCACCACACGATTGTCTCTTTTCCCCATGTTGAATTATTCTGCGTAATGGGAAAAATGTTACCGCAGAAGCAGCTTTCCCACATTAATGTTACCTTGCTAGCATTAACCTAGCTAGCCTCTTCAGTTTGTGTACATGCTCCACCGCTAACAAGAGAGCTTTCTGCAGGCGGACAGGGTATGGATGCGACTGCCACCTAGCGGCTAGTTTTGCTTACTGCAGGCTTCAACAACAACATCATCATCATCATCATCATCATCATCTTCGTCGTCATCATCATCATCTTCATCATCAATTTCTTCTTCTTCTTCTTCTTCTTCTTCTTCTTCTTCTTCTTGTGTCAGTCAAAATTTCTAAAATATGTACAGGTACATTACCCCTACTTTATGTTTTGTTTTGTTTTGTTTGTTTGTAATAAACTAAAAAATGTCATACTACCTGGCCCAAATCCTCTTTAAATCTTCTTTAAAGCTCCATTCATCCATTTTTTTTCTTTTTCAAATTTATTGAAATTAATGACATATTCCAGACATGCCTTTTTCTGCATATATTTCTCACTGTATTAATCTTGTTCTGGAGATGATATAAATACCTTCCCTTTAGCTCATTGGCCCAGTTCTCTTGCCATTTTTGTACTGCTTTCCTCTACATTCTTCCCTTGACTTCTGACTTATACCCAGTGGAATATCTGAATTAATTTCCCTGCTCTGCAAGACTTGTTTACCAAGAGCATCTGTATCTGTATTACCTCCCAAACTAACATGAGCTGGTGCCCACAAGAGATTAACAAAAATTGCAGAACAATTCTTGAGTGGCTGAACTTAAGAACTTTAAACAAGCGATCTTAACAGCAGTTTAAATTGAAGGATCTGAAGTTCATCAACAGAGAAGATGAGTCCAAATCCTTTGTGTGTCTCTCCAGCCTCTACTGACTGTGTCAAAATGTTGAAGTGGATAGGCCTAGAAAAGATATGTTTGCCATACATCAGTCAAGATGAAAGGGGACATTAATTCATAAAACACCATCGGACAGTGGTTATAGCCTACATCATGAATTCCCCCTTGACCTGCTGCCCCATTATGTAAGGGAACAAAAACAAACTAAAACCTAACTTTATTTAACTTGGAAATGTTGTATGTATTTTTAGGTTAATTGTAAGGTAATTACACAGTCTTGTCTGTAAATATAGATGCTATATGCACCATACATAATTATGAGTGTTTCAGGTATTCTTTTAAGCATCGTCAGCCATTAGACTGTACATCACTTCTTGTCCAAATGGTCTAAGTCAGCTAGAAAGAAGTTGAGGCAAAGCACCAGCACTGCCCATACAAACTATCCTGCTCTGGAGTAACCTATATGACCTATAGTTTCTGATCCAGACATTTTAAGTATTTCTCTACATTAATGTGAACTGATCCATATTTCTGGACACATTTTCTGCACACATTGCTTCCTTTATCCTCTCATTGATGAGGTGGTCAGCTAGTAATGAATATACCTAAATCTGCACAATATATACATGTTATCCACATCTGCATAATCATGTGTTTTACTTTTTTCAGTGCATTTCTACACATGTAAACACTCTCTGCCAACACACGGCCTTCTCTATGAATTCAAGCATATTTTTTTGCACATTATGTGTATGTAGTTTTCAGTTAAATTATGTTCCCACTTTTCCCTTTATTTCTTGCATATGGATATTTTATAAGTGCTTACATTCTCAGTGTTGCACATTTATTTATAATCAGGGAATAAAAGAAGTTAATCTCTCCTGTTGGGTATCTTGTTTGTTCAACAGATAATTTTACTGATGGTGTATGATGTTGTAATTCAAGACTGTGGATAACCATATTTCAGTTTCCTTCCTGAGCATTTTTTTTTTCATCTACTGCATCCGCAAAATGAATGAATGAAGAAGTCATTTTGCAGGTTACATATACTTGAGGTATGTTTCTTTCATATGTGTGTAATGGCTCTTTTACACTCTGTTCACAATTTTTATATTGAATGAGCTGTGGTTTTCTTATATTTTATCTTTTCATTGTTTTTTGTTTGTTTGTTTGTTTGTTTTCAAATTTTCATTTCATTTTCTTTACATTCTTTTCACCTCTTATTTGTTTAAGGAGTCCTTCCAGTGGTTGTTATTTATTTCCTCTTTAGTTACTCTCCAGTTCACTATTATAGTTGAAGGTTTACATTATTTGTAATTAATCTTTTTAATCAGAAGTATCTAAATATTCATTCTCACCCATGTTAAATTTATCTGAGATCCCAGGTCTTCACAAGACTTCAGATCATGCTAATCCAGGATTTATTCAGAGTATCAGCAACAAAAAATATATTTTTGTTAATATTTTTTACATATTTAGAATTGTGCAATATATGATAAATAAAGACAGAAACTTTGAAAAGCTAAGTGATGAAGTTATATGTTTGGAAAGTTTAGGCCTCCATATTTCTTTGGGAATTGTAATAGCAGACTTTTAATTCTCTTTGCTTTATTTCAACATAAAGAACATATAAAGAAGAGCCCACTGAATTGATTAATTTAAAATTATGACTTGGGTGGAGTGAGAATAGTTGAAAAGATATAAAGAAATTTTGGAAACCTTATGAATATAAATAAATTTATTTGACTTGTCAAGTTAAGAAATACATTATTTAATTTTTCTAAACCTATTTCAATATCTTTTGTAAAGGATAACATTTTCCTTATTAAGTTTTACACAGGCTTATTTGATATATTTTATTCTCTTTGTTTATCATGTGTACTGGGTGATGTTTAATATTTATTTGGATGTATCTGAATTTATAACACTTGGTAAAAATTTTGCACATCTTTTAGTAATTATAACTTCATGTTGCAGATATTTATTTGTTATATTTTCATATTATGCAAGTCATTTTTTGCTTATCTAAATTAAGTCTATAATGTGACTTGTGACTTGTGGTTATTTTGTATACCCTTTAAATGGTGTGATTCATACCTTTTCATACTTTTTCAAATTTCATTAATACATGCTCTACAACACTGAAAATAACAGTTGTATATTTCTGATTATTTTTTGCAGTCTTCTTATTTATATGTATTTTTTCTTTGCCATATCTTGTTACTATTTGGTGCTACAATGGCTCATTTATCTTACATCTTAGATATCAAATCAAATTATCAGCAATTACAGCTTATAATTAATTAAAAACAAATCTCATAGTTTCAGTTTCTATTTAGCAGTTAAGTTGCATGGAAATATGAAAACTGTATAAAAATTATTGTTGTATTCACTTTATCTTTTGTGATAATGTGAAATAAAATCATACTGTTGAGGAAAGACTGAGATGCTTAACAAAAGGTGTTTCTAAGTATTACTGCAACTTCAAACTGTAATCAATGTGCTGTGTACAACGTTCATTTGTTCCACATTAATGCCAAAAGTTGACTAGCAAAGTTCATTCATTTGTAAGTTCGACATTTAAATAAATCCAAGATGACATTTGTATACAAAGCTGCTTTTTATTCAACTGGTACAACACAAAACAAGCCACTGATGCCTGCATTCATACGTAAGCATAATGCCATGATTGTGTATAAAATTACTGAATTCTCGACATCCAACACAAAACCTGCATTAGCAGATCAGTGAAGGATTCTTCTCATTTATTACCTGTACTTTCAATCCTTTGTGTAAAGTATGCAAAATACACTGTAGAATACACAGTCTAGTTTTCAGTAATGTTCTAGACTGTCTACAATTCATAGGCTAAAAACAAAATGTGACACAGGAGCATATGTTGAACTTGAATTATATATGGTAAATCAAGCTTAGTTGGAAGGTGAAACTTCTAAAAGCTCTACAGTGGACTTAAATCTCTTGTTCTGAGATTGAAATGTATGATTTATAAACCTGTTAAGTGATGAAAAGAAGTGAAACCTGGGTGTACAGTGATTGTTTCAAGTCTATGGAGACTAAAATAGTCATGTAATAATGTTCATGATTTTGACTATAAATGTCATTCTGCAATACAAACTTTTAGGTCTAACTATAGCATTTTGAGATTCCATTGCATTGTACGCACCACTGACAACAGACACAAGTTGTCTTTAGGAGAGAAAATTCACACAGTGCTTAGTTGAGTTGATAATTATGTGAATCTATGTCGTTTTTGCCACCGAGCAATGACAATGGTTGCTTCCATGGCAAAGACAGATACAGGCAGTTATCTTCAGACAGTAATGACTTCTCAGTAACATTTATTTGATAAATAGACTATGACAGTAGACTATGACCAAGGACATGACCGGAACAGCTTGAAAGAAAACCTGAAGGAGTTGTGATGTGGTCAGTTAGAAACCCATGGTTGTGCAAACTGTGCCCGAAAGGCTCGGGCTTTCATACCAAGAACCTGAGGAAGTGAGAGTGTACGTGTGTGTGTGCTAGCAGCACTACTTGTTAAGAAAAAGTAAACCAGTGTTAAGTGTGTTACTGTTCTGCAAGAAATACTACATACCAAAATACAACTCCCCTTAGCTTGCTTGATTTTTTTCTGATAAAAGTTAAACTTGGATATAGAAGAGATGTTGCAGTTAAAAAAAAAAATCTACACAAAATATTTGTGCATTTCATTATCAAAACCACAGTAAATTTCGAGTCATTCTCAATCCAAAATAAAGCAAATTTTCTGCTCAATATCCACGGAATCCAACAGCCCTGCCTCAACATTTTCAATAGACAAAATACTCTTCCCATACAACATTTCACTGACCATCACTACTCTACTTCTACCCGTTACTACGACATAGCTATGAACTCATAATGCACGTATCAAACTCCAAGCTATCTATCATTACAGCTTGTATTTAGTTAGCACTATATACTGTACAGTACCAAAGCCTCTCCTTTGTACATTCCTTATTCTGTCAAACTTTCCTTACACAGATTCTATAATCATCCAAAGACTTGGCGTAATTGGTGTAAAACAAATTTTTCCCCCAGCATCTTTAAAATCAAGTAACACCTGGATGAGAACAAGCATATAAGACCTGTCAATAAAATTTAAAATTAAATACACAATGTTGGCTACACAATTCTGTGCCAAATGTACGCATGTTCAATAGTGCTGGTGAGACTTTTAGGCTGGCTTTACAGTGTTTCTTCCATGCCATTTAGTTGCAGGCTGCAAAATAAACTTATACCATCGCTATATCACCAAATTCATGTGGAAAGTTCCAAATGACGCAAACGCAAGACATGATTTTCATTGGATGGTTCTCCTACCGAACTCCAACATGGCTAAGTTGCATGAAGTGAAGTTGCATTTCAGTTGCACCGTATAAAGCCAGCCTTACATCCACATCTCAGTCCTGTGTATTACTATAGCAACAGGATAGTAAATAATATTCGTATTTAATAATGATAAATGCACATGATGGCTGCTTAAAAGCAAGTGATAAGCACCGTGTGAGTGATAAAGACTATTAAGAGGACTGTTTTCTTTCATCATCGCCTCAACACTGATGCCAGCCCATAATGAAGCAGTCTTTTCTTCTTGTGAGCTAGACTCCATTCAAAGTCTTCAGAGCTGCAGAACCATTAGAATCCTGCTACTGGTCTGCAGTTACTCAGGACATCCTGAAGGTGGCAGTAATAAAATATGCGTAGAACTGGAATGATAAGTCATGATTTGGCAGTGTGTGGCTGGCCTGTGGTGCCTTTAGGTATATCAATAGGTGTGTATGTATGTGTGTGTGTGTGTTTGTGGACGAGTATGCTTACGCTAGTGCATGAACTAAATGTTGTGTACATGTCTGCACTCGTGCTTGTACTGTATATGTGCACACGTCTTTGTGCACGCACCCACAGTAAACATCAATGCAGGCGAGATCCATGCTGACCACCCAGGTTCCTGGCTGGTCCTGCCCACCGTCGAGGAGGCTCTTTCCGGGCTGAACACTGGTCACAAAGAAGCTCTGCTTCATGGCCTCTAGAGTCCATCCATGCACCACTATCAGTCAATCTGAGATCCGTGTCTCTTTGCATTGTTTACATAGTCAATCAATCGTCGACATTTAACAGACTAAAAGCAGCAATTACAATCCATCAGTTCATGGAAGGAAGATAGCTTTTGTGCATTTTTTTGGGAAGGGGGAGTGGGGGTGTCTGTATCTCTTCTTCTCTTTGTCTCTGCTCCTTTCACCCTCTCTCTCTTAGTCCTTTCATAGACCTTTGCATGGGGTGATGAGGGTTGAAGGGGACTGTCAGGCAGCCCTCTCCTCCATAGTGGACTTGTTGCTGGGGATGGGCTGGGCTGCGTACACACTTCTACTGTGGCTGTCCACGCTGTGGAAGTAAGGGTGGGTCAGTGCAGCAAAGGCTGATATCCTCCTGGAAGGGTTGAAGGCCAGGAATTGCTGTACAGAGACAGGAGAACAACGAGTGAATGAATGAGGGTGAATGGATGGGTTAGATAGACTCATACGGAGATTACATGGATTTATGAATAGATAAACAGACAGGAGGATGGAGCAATGGATGTACAACTAATTGTAGGAAAACCAAAAGAGCCAATATGATATCAACATCAAAGCAGGTTAGAAATGGGGATATGGTTAGCCCTGTCTAGGTGACACTCTTTATTTACTGTGACAGGCTTGGATTAGAGTAAACAAAAACTAACAGTACGCACCAACAGGAGGGACTTTCCTTGCTCGTCCATATCTGGAACCAAGTCTTCTATTGGTTTAGGGGGCCGGGGGGTGAAGGCACTCTGTGGTAGGGCCACCTCCTGGGGCCAGTCTTCTTCTGAAGGTACTCCAACAACACTGTAGGGTGATGATGTTGTCATGTCATGGTCACTTTCACAATTTCACAATTAAAAAGCTGCACAAATTCAATTCATGACAAGAAAACTTATTTTGCACTTAAGGTCACAGGTCTATTGCTACATGCTTCTTGGTAAGCACTGAAGGGATGTGAAATGGTTTGATGGATATCAACCCTGGGACGCTATGCATGAGTTCTAAACCTAAAGCAATAGCATATCAGAGCGGAGAGGCTGTACAGGAAACAGAAACAGAAAGCATATGATACTCACTCAAAAATCTTTCCCAGCTGATCAACGTCTGAGTTCCCTCGAAACAGAGGTCTGGGGAGAAAATGAAAAAGGTTTAGTGCAACTGGTACTGCTTTAACATGTTCAAGTCAGGCTGAGGCTGTACTGTGCTATGTTAAACACAGAAACCAAGTAGCCTTAGGGTTTAGCAACAAGGATATTTTTCTTTAAGGGAGTTAGAAAAAAATAGCCCTCAGTAGACTTGCTAATGCTTCGCCCAAAGGCTGACTTTTAAGCCAGTGGCTAAAATAAAGAAGAGGATGTTATTCTGATGTGAACGTGTGAAGCAGACACTTGCTCATAGCCGTGTCTCATGCATTCAGGACTGTGCAGCAGGGGTGGTAGTACCACTAAAGAGGGGAGGGAGGGAGGGATGAAAGCAGGGAGGAGAGCAGAAGCAACAGGGCTGCTGGTGGTTCCTGTGGCTTTGGGCCGTCTTTGGACGCCCGTGGGCGGCCATGCTTCCCCTGGCACCCGCACAAATTCCAGCAGTCATCATCAGCACAAGCCTACCGGCCGCCGCACATGGCAGAAAAGGCCTATTTATCCCTCATGTGTGTCTGCTTTGCTCTCTCTCTGTATGTGTGTGTGTAGGAAAGTGGGAGGGAGAGATGTGTGAAAGAACAGTTGGATTATTCTAACAGAGAGAAAGAGGGTATGGGAACTAAAACCTTCCTGTTGAAGTTCCTCTGACGGGAAATAAGGATGTGTTGTCAAAGAGAGAACTTTCATCAAGAACAAACAGTGCCATGACTTTTGGGCAGAAAAAAGATTACTTGACCAAATATCTTACTGTGTAAGTAAGAATCCAACCTGAATTCATTCATTTTTTTAATGCCAGAACTTACTAGTGTAACTTTATTTAAAGTGTTAAGAGTTACAGTACTTTGCCTAATAGAAGAGCCTTATAGTTTGGCATTGCAATACATTAAAAGGGGAGTGAAATACAGAACAGAGCACAGAAGTTATAAGCTTTCTCTTTCTGTTGTGTTCTGCTTGTTAAAGATGATCATTTGCCAGCAGATGTCAATGTAATGCAGGATATGTTGATGTTGTGTGTCGGTGTGCATGCATTCTGTATACGCTACATGCGTGATAGACTTAAAGGTCAAGTGCACTTCACTCAACTGAGGTCAAAAGAGCTCGGTTAGCCACCATGTGCTCCCTGCATTTTCCCACTTGCTGGAATCTCTGCATAGCTGAACACCCACACTTTCCTACAGACTCAGACACTGGGAGATTAGTCACACAGGGGTATTTTGCACATTTTTACAGTGACAGCAAATACTTTGTCACATGCTACACGTTTGAAGTTCTCAGAAAACCCTCCGTGTACTCAGAACTGAGATACAAAGAAGTACGGCGTACCAGGCATCCGATCCAATATACACGTTTCCCTTTCTTTGACTGTTGTATCGCTTCGTTATACATCTGATTTTAACAGGACCACATGTGAAGGTCTTTTGGGGTGAAGCACTGTGCTGAGGTTTTAAAGCCCTTAAGATCAGACCAAACCAGTTCTGAGCGTTGCAAGGGAGGAAAAAAATTCACCTACAGCAAGTCATCGTGCCAAAACAAGTAGGGCTGATAATTCCAAGAGGTCCATTTTTAAACCTGGAGTGGTTTGTCGGTTTGTTGGAGAGGATAACTAGATTCACATAGGCCTGGCCACTGGCATGCACACACAGTCAACAGGCCAGCTCCAGCACACACACACACACACATACCAGTGTGCAAACAAACGTGCACGCAAGGTTTGTTTCCCACCCATTGATTTACACATGCATGTCCATGCACGTGCACACACACACACACATAGACAGTAAGGTGGCAGTGAAGGGAGGACTGAGGCTGGGCTTGGACAGGCAGCTGAGTCACGCTTCCTTAATGCCAACACCGCTCTGTCCCACATTCCACCGAGACAACCTCTGGAATGTGTGTATGTGTGTGTGTTTGCACGAGGTTTTCAGCCTGACTGTCTATGGGTGGGAAAGAGACTGTGTGCGTGCAGCTGAGATTGTGAGTGTGTGAGTGGTGTGCCCATGTATTTAACCCCTGTGTGTTTGTCAGTAAGTACTGTTTTTGTACCCATGTGTGAGTGTGCGTTTGTGTAAAGTGCACACACACACACACACACACACGGGCCAGGTTGTGTCTTAAGGAGGCTTTTATCAATTGAGCTCCATACTGTGAGAAAGCCAACACGGATGTGGGGCCTCTCCTGCAGCATTAACACAACACGTTCGACCTTTTCTATTGGAGGAATGTCAACAACAAGCGCTCTCTCCCTCATTCAGTCAAACCGTGACTCATCTCGCCTCCATCCCAGCCATGCAGATGCAGACTTGCATGATATTTGTTCAAATTCCTTTGACGACAAGCAACCAGCTACACTCGCT
>OMLF01050330.1:0-12812 GCA_900302615.1 Holocentrus rufus
CAGGCGACACAACAGTATTCAATAAGTTATTTTGATCATCTTGAAAACAAGCACAGGTACAGTATGTTAACAAAATGAAGTATAACTATGAAAGGCACCACCAAAGCAGCAAAAACCAAATGCTTCCACTATTGAAACCTTTGTAGCTTCAGATCACTACAAACATCAGACACAGAACAGAGCGAGCTGCTCACAATGGGAACGCAAGGTGAGAGAACCCAACATAGCCGCTCACGCAGAGGATCGTGACAGCAGATAGAGTGGACTGGAAAATGCTGTTGGATAAGTGGAGCATCTGTGTGAGCTGGAGACTCAACACTTGTGGTCTGCTCCGGTCGACCTGGCAGCAGCACAGCACAGAAAAGCTCGACGTCTATCAGAGGTCTTCTGATAACATCCATTCCGGGCTGTACAAAGCTGCCCCTCCTGTGCTGCTCTCACGGTGCCATGCAGCACCATCAAACCAACAGATATCCATCCCTGGCCGTATTTAGCACTGGCGGAGACGCAGCGAGACTACGTGGCCGGGGAGTGACTCATTAAAGAATATGTGCTCATCGCGGAGAATCTGTCTTAACATAGTTCATAAGCAGGGACGCTGGAACTTGAGGGGGAGTATATATGCTGTTTAATTAGCTGTAGTCTAAATGTGTAGACTGGTGCAGGAGGAGCCCGGCATTCCTGGACGTGTTTCTGAGAAAACAGATTTTGCCCCAATAGAGGACAGGACGTGAAGCCAGCAAGCCCAGCCGTCTACTGGGACCGCTCAGCCATATCCAGACTGCACCACATAGAAACTGTGTGTGTGTGTGTCACAGTCAAAGAGGGAGACGGAGAGCATGTGTGCAATCATTCATCTTGACCAGAATATATTTGTCCAGCTGAATCAAAGCGCGGTGAGAGAGGAAAAAGGTGTAGGAGTGAGGGTTTGATGTCTGCGAGCGTCTGAGTTTTATCAGAACATTATTTCATCGGGGAGACAGAGTGGACTTAAAAGGGGTTAGTGATGTGCGGATCTGCGAAAAGGAGGGAATACTCTCCGTCTCGGTCCAAAATTGCAGTCACGAGTTGAGGTGAGGCAGGCAGAGGGGAAACACATGCACGCCGGAGCAGCGGTAACGCGATGAATCAATATTGATACTGGTGTGGGCACCCACAGCAGAGCATTAGGTCACCAGCTTGTGGATTTCGTCAGGACTAAAACGGGATACGAGGAGTCACATGTCAGAAAAGAGAAAGTAACTTGATTTGCTGCTTTTTCACCACACAGAGGGAGGTTAGATCTCTGTAATGGAGAGATGGAATGGAAAATGCATTAGAAGAGGATCTCACACTGCTGGACTAAGTTGATTGTGTTCAGTAAAAAGTGGTGGATCAGATCGGTGATTCACATCAGACGATCTGGGCTGTGCTTGTTACACAAAAAGGAATGCATTATTTGTTGCTAGTTCGGCACCTTAAAAGTAAGGGAGCAGTGATCTTGTTGTATTACATTTTTGTGACGCACCAAAAATTGATGACTGCATCATTCCTATTAAAATTGAGCCAGTTGACTCTCCTGTGAACGACCAAAGATACTAAACTGAATTGATGTCCAGTGTTCTTGTCGTCCCGTAACTGGATCAAATCAAAGCAGTGGGAAAGCTTCTACCCAGACAAAGTTAACTTTTTTTTTACCATTTCTCAAGTCAACTTTTCTAACATTTCTTATCAAAGCCAATACTTCTACCCAAAAGCAAGTCGATTTCACTGCCGTTTCTTATCCAATAAGTAAATATGCCTCCGCCCGTAGAAAGTCAACTTTTCTACCACTGCTCATCACAGCGGTGAGAATACTTCCATCCAGAAAAACTCAATTTTTTTCCACATTTTTCAGCAAAATAGCAAGACTACTATCAACCAGAGAGTTCATTTACTGCTGTTTTCCATTCAGGCTTAGTGTGAGAGGACAATGTCTAAATATGAAGGACATGAATTGTGTGGCGATGGTTGTATCTTTATACTTTTACTTATCTTAACTTTGTTGTTTAATTGCTACCTGTAGTATTATTACTGAGAGTGAAACAGTAATTTGTTATTCAACTCATTACTAGTTAAAGTAATATTATTATAAGGCACGCCTGAATAATTTGCTTAATGGCCCTCGGGTTTTGCTATCAGCAGTAAACAGGTGGTATCAGTGCGTATGTTTATGGCAATGTTCACACCAAACATGTTGTGAGCAGTTCGCTTGAACTGTTTACTCCTTTAGTTTGGTCTGTTTCAGCAGAACAATGCCATTCAAACTCAGGTAGCATCAAATAACAGCAGTGAGATGCTTCCAAAAGAGCTGCGCTGTGGTTCATTAGGAGTAAGAATGGAATCCAAACCGATTTCAAGAAATGTCCTCAAAAAGCATAAGGTATAAGGAGACAGATGTTGGCATCTGATAGTCTGACAGATGGCGTAACAAAAAGAACTACAGGCAAACATGGAGTCAAAATGAGGTGAAATGCCAACTGATGCACAACAGAGAAGGGAAATTAAGGTGAAAGACAAGGCCAACATGTTTAGCTTAAGCTACAAGGACTGGAATTAAATTTGTTTTGACACATCTCACTAACAAAACCTCTAATCTGGCACAAGGACGAGTTACTAAAACCTCATCCAATAAACAAAATACTTTCGAGACCATGTGACTTTTGTTTGTGAACCTTAACCAACACAAAAATGCATCGTAGGTGCAGAGTGTCATCAACATATTTACCCAGGACGTTTCCTGATGGCACGTCCTGCAGGTCTTCCAGCTCTCTGCCCATCAGCAGGTAGAGGCTTTCCACGGAGCAGCAGGACAGATGAGGGACGGCAGGCAGCGGGTCTGCGGCACCACAACCCTCCGACAACTGGCAGAGAGAAGGGGGCGAAGAGAGGAAAGAGAGGGCCTGAGTGTGGAGCGAACAACTACAGCTACAGCATATTCTCACTTTTAATTTTAGGATCCAATGCATGACTCGCCGGGTTTCCATTTGTTTTTTTTTGTCAGTTGGGATGTAAAGTACAATCAAAGCTGCATTGAAATGTAAGTTTTAATAAATTTTTATCAGTATTGCAAAAAAAGCTTTTTGGCTCATCTGAGGGAAAAAAACTTTCAAACTTTCGCTGACACCGAAGAACAACCTACTCACCAGCATACTAATCAATCGGCACATTCAGGAATCCTATTTATTCACTTCAATGTTGGTGACAGCAAATTCACATTTTGTTAGAGTGTCTGTTTAAGCTTGTATCTAGCGGCGTACACCTTCGAAGTTTTCAACAAGGCAATCAAACGAGGTAAAAAGGAGAAACGAGGGGGCGAGAGAGAGAGAGAGAGAGAGGGAGAGAGACATGAGTGCATTAGAACATCCAACACGATCACATTCAGCTGCATCACATGAGATCTTCGAAATAATGAAACAAATTGCATATTTGAAAGTAATAAGCCGTAACGGAGAAAATGTTTATCAGGCCACTAAATGATTATCATTAACCATGAAATCATCTATATCTGGAGATGTAACTGCAAAACATAATGGTTATGCTCTTTGAAAATCAGTGTAAGTGAAAGCTTTTGAGAAGACATCGGTCTTGTTATGTTCCCTTTTATTAGCTCACCATGGAGAATTGGAAATTGAGCGTAAAATGGTGTTTGTACCGCTCAAGTTGTGTTCCTAAAATAGCAATAATAAAAGGGAATCATGTTCAGTTTAAGATTTTAGAGGGCAGTTGACGGAGCCATCAAACCAGCTTCCCACACACACCTACAGGAGATGTGTCATTTGCATTTTTTGGTTGGGTCTGTTTGGTTTGTGTTCTCCCATTTGTCTCTCCATCAGGATCCATTCAGAAGAGAACGGCTGGGAACATTTAAACCAGAATGTTTAGCAGCGCTGCCGGGCAAAGAAGTTTGGGCTTTGGTGGGCAACTCTGGAGTCTTCTTACTGCCTCATGAGGTGATTTAAACTGTTTTGGTGATTATTATGGGACTGAATAGCAGCTTAGTGCATGTGTACATGTTAACTCACCTTTTCATGGTGAATTCATTAATATTTTATGGCTTTTAGTTTGTTTTAATCTTTTGTGTTTTAAATGTGTTCTGTTTTTATTGTAAAGCACTTTGTAACTGTTTTGAAAGGTGCAATACAAATAAAGTTTACTATCATTATTATTATGATTTTTTATTATCATCATTATTATTATTTTGTCTGCTCATAAACTTGTGTAGTCTGTAGTCTGCAGTGATTTTAGAAATGGTACTGTTAGTAACACCCTCTTCGCTGCTCTAAAATGACAGCAAATAACTTATCACTTTTACACAATTGTGCTAATGCAATACTCAAGTACGAAAAAAATAAAAATAAAATAAAAAATAATGCAAATGTTTAAAGTGCCATTTTTTAAAACCAGATTTTTAAACGTCAGTTAGATTTGACTCTATTTCCCAAGATCCCCTTTGGCTTCTGGTTAGTTACTGTAAAGTCATAGATAGTTTAGGGACAAAGTTCCTCTTGACAACCAAGAAACTTAGTCGATAGATACACAAGGAAAGATATTATCCTACCAGCGAGCCACTGAGTCTTTTTGACAACTTCAGATGCCACCCGCTTGGAAAATCATTGCTGATGTTTACTGTTATTGAACAGATCATGTCTGTATGTTTACCTTTGTTCTGCTTTCTTTTCTAACTACTGCTTTCTACCATTGTTGGTGCTGTCTGTCCTCCCTGTGCTGTGACTGCTGGCCTCACCTTAATAGCCACAACCCACACACTGCTGGCCACAGCCATATGATGCACCTACAGCTACACATCCCCAACATCACCGAAAAGCCAAACAGGGAATTAGGCAAAACACACAGACACACAGTAACAGTGTATAATACATCCTACTCAATTTGCACAATTTTAATGTTAAAAAAAAAATTGCATATGGAATCTTTAAATTGGCCCTTATATTATAATTGGCATGCATTTGTCAGGTATTTTGCAATGGCTTCAAGCATGACTCAGCCGAGCGGAGCTGAGGAACACGGACTGAGGCGAGTTTACCATGCTCAGGCCCTGGGCGGGGTTGTACTTCGGTCCCAGGACGAACACTCTCTGTCCTCTCCGCACCACGCCGCTGTAGACCCTGGCAAACGCTACGAACGTCTCCTTCCTCTCCTCGTCTTCCTCCAGCTTTGGCTCTTTCACTGCCAGACTCTCCATCTGGGCTGACAGACACAGAGCAAAACCAAGTGCTCCTCTGAGGCTCAGTCACAGTGAACCATCTCACCCTAATCACAATCACACTTGGACATATAAGGTGCTTTTGGAACTGGATGCTGTAAGTAATCACACCATAGCTCATCTGTTAGGAATGGAGGGGTATAGAAAGTGCAATAGAGACACTGAAAGAAAGAGGAAGAGAGAGAGAAATAAAGAGAGTTTAGCCTTGTCCACACTATTCCACTTTCTTTTAACTGCCAGCGCTTTTATTACAATAAAGTCAATGGGGAGCGGATGCAAAGCAGACAGAAAGAAAACACATTATAAAAAGATGCTGTGCATGGCTTCTTTTCAAGCAGAGTGCAAGAGACCGCATGACCAGAAGCAACCAATGACAACAAAGACGGGGCAACAGACCAGTCACAACAAAGAGAAGAGAACTGATCAAATGACAATGAAGAGGGAGCAAGGCTTCAGTTTGAAGTATTATATTATCTGGAAGCACTCACTCACTGACTTATATGAAGCCATATGCTGCTGCCATAGGCATTTCTTTTGTCCACAATTTAGCTTGTGACTGTGCTTGTACTGTGAAGAAGAGTGGGCTTCAGGTAGTATCCAGTATTCAAAGATAGATCGAAACTAACGATAGATTCTACCTGTGCGTAGGTTCAATGTTACATATAGCCTACATTGGCTGGATTTTGTGGAACTGAACATTCAAAACAACACAGTATAGCTTTCTGAATACCTAATCCTGAGCTTACTTCACACTTATGTCACACTATATCCAGTAACAATGTGACAACATTCCGATGTAGAAAGATAAAACCCTCTAAAAGCTCAATTACAATTCCACGGGTAAATAAAAGACAACACTTGCTGTCTAATAGAGGAGTAAAAATTTGATAAACTGTTTAAAATTGATGTGACAGTGTTAAGAACTCTAAACCACAGGGAATGAGGGCTAGGGAGCTTCTTAAAGAGACCTTAACAATGATTGCAACGGCAATAACATGTCTCAATAATTAAAGGAATATTCCCAACGTTTTGGGTAAAATACCCTTTTTCCTTACCCAGACTGAGACAAGATGCTTGATACCATTTCATCTCTGTACGTTCACTGGTTCACTTCATATGGGTAGCGTTTTGAGTTAGCTTCGCTGCAGGTGACCTAAAACGACTTTTATAAGACGTGTATTTCATATACACGATATTTTGTGTAAGTAAGACAGCTTTGGAGTTCCTGTAAGGTTTATTTTTTCACTCTGACGGAGCTAGGCTAATGACTCCTATAGACTTCAAGTCTTTCTGCTAAGCTAATATGAAATGCTAACCATCGTAACCGAACCAGTGTACGTACAGAGGTGAAACTGGTATTGAAGATCTTGTCTCGTGTCACATCTTGTTTTGCAGCATGTCTGTTTCAGGGGTCTTCAACAGATGTGACAATATTGCAGCGAGTAAAAATGAAATGCATTCATTACTTGCTCAGTTCATGTCTTGCATTACTCATGAACACAGAATTAGAGAAACAAAGGGAGAGCTGAAGTGTGACGGAAAGAAATGGATGAATGAGTGCAGAGTTTAAGTGTCACGCTGTGGTTCTACTTACCAGTGTTGTTGTCTCCAGCAGGGTGGGCTGCCAATGACGTACTTCCTAAATCGGTATGGCCTTCCTGGTTCTCTGCTGGCTGATTGGCTGCCATCCTGTCGGCATGTCTCTGCCTAGCCAGCTCCCTGCGCTGAGCGATCTCCTCCTGGGTCAGCGGCCTAAACACACAAAAGCAGACACACACATATGTGCACGGGTCAGAATCCCACATGACCTCATTTAGTTGCAGTTTACAAGACTATGCAAAAGCAGTGTTGTGGAAAAAAAAAAAAGGTTGTCGGTTTGAATCCCCAATCCAGCTGGGAAAATGTGGATAGGGCAGACTGTGGTTGCACTGGGAAGCTCAGTGTGGATGTGTGTAAGCGTGTGAATGTGCAGCAGGGCGAGGCTGGAAAACATCATGGAACTCAAGTGTCCCTGATTACATAAAGGTTGAGTAAAAATAATAAATAGGTTTAACACGAGAAAACTTTGTCCTACAATGGCACAGAGGAGACAAGAGTTAAAAGGGATACATCTGGTTGTTTTTCCTGTAGCTGCTGGTTATATTCCCTCTGTAAATCAAAGGTTACCACAAACTACAAGCTGACTAGCTGACTGAGGTCACTCGATGTTGAAAGAAATAACCAATTACAATTCAGAATGTCACAGATGGCTCACTTCCATCATCAGAGACGTGAGAGTTTTAAATCAAATGCATGCATGAAGCATGCATGACTAAAATTATACTGAGCGCAGTGTTGGACTGGCATCCAGTGCAACAGCGTCACTACATGGGACAGTGCTAAAGTGGGACGGTGCTAAAGTGGGACAGTTGGCCTTTTGAGGACGCATGGGGTTCATAACCTGTCCTGTCAGCACCTGCAACATGCTGCATGGGTGATCTCGCTGACAACCACTTCTGAGACATGGCCCCCACTTGGAAAGCACAAGTGCTCAAAGTGGCAAAGGTTACCATTACTCCCCAGATAGGTACCTACACGGCGTGCAGTAAAAACAGAACATAATTATCCTTAAATTACTTTGGGTACATGCCCTGTGTGTTTGTGTGTATGTAATGTGGGGTGTGTGTGTGTGTGTGTGTGTGCTTGTGTGTGTGTGCAAACCCTCTTCAAAAAAACCACAGTGACTACAGCAACACAGCTGGTCACAATAGCCCTGACTGACGGCATCCAACGCAGAGTTCAACTCCATGATGACAAACCACTTAAAACAGCCCATAATTCTGCCCCTGACAACAGCAGAAGCCCTGCCGACTCAGTGGGACTGATTGCGCCTCTGTTTTGCATGAATTTGATAAAAACGGGGCTGCAGCCTAAATTCGGGATTCTAAACGAAAACCACAAAAGAGCAAACCTCATGGGATGACAGCCTGCCCTACAGAGGAACAAATAACTACTCACTGAACTCTGCACACTCCACTTATTTTATGGCATGAGACGGCAGTAAAGCCCAAAGTATCTTTATTCCCCTCACATAATTTTGTCCCAAACCAAAACCAGAAACAAACCGAAAACAGGCAGATGTTTAAGAGAGGGCAGGTATCATGTTACTGTGACATTCACCTCAAGCCTGTGTTCTCCTGTGGAACTGCTCAGACATCAAGATATGCACCCTGCAGTGTGGTGCATGCCGGTCGTCATGCTTACTAACAGACCACGGCTAAAGTCGCAGTGTTTTTCCTCAAGAGGTCAAATCAGCCGCTCATTGGTAATAATGGGAACGCCATGAGTTTGGTTTCTGGCCTCAGCCGCTGCGGTTATGAAGTAATGGCTTCCAAACACTGAAGCAGGACGCTGATAACCGCAAGCAGACCTTTTAACTTTGCAAAAAGGGAGGAAAAAAAGCGGAGTGGAAAAATTAAACGATGTATTGATACTAAAGCTGTCTGCAAAATACACTTCATCGCTTTTCACCGCTAGAGGATTCTGACTGCAGATACTTTCCATTCTAGCTGGAGTGCATAAAAATGTCACCGAGCACCGACTGAGACGATATGCTTTCTGACATTTACGTGAATGCCCCATAGTGAGTTGCAGGAAGTTGAAGTCTGAATTTGTTTCTTGAGCTTTATGAAGCTCTTCGTTGGTTGTTTAGTTGTCATGATCAGAAGCCTTCTCATTATCATGGGAATTCACACTTAAAAAAATAAAAAAAGAAACTTTAACTGAGATTCTTTTAGCTATGGTATACTCAAACAGTTTCATGTCAAGAACCCTCAAAAGATCTATTTGGGCTATGAACTTATATTTGAAAAGATTTTGTCTCAGCAACTTATGAGGGAAGATTTCTGTTAACTGATTTAATATGGAATTTGCAGAACTAGCAACACTGTATAGGGACAAAGTGAAAGCTAGGATTATACTAGTCAGTCTAACACATTTTCTAAATAGGATAATTTCTAGTGGGATTATAGTGAAATTCAATTATTCCTCAGTTAGTGAGGGACCTGCTGGAATCTCCCTCTTGGACCACTGGAGGTCCTAAAACCCGTCTTTGAGAACAACTGCCTTAAATTGGCAGTACAGTGGAAACAACGTCGAAATCTGGCGTGTCTGCACAGGCAAAATGGTCAGTTTGTGACCAAAACAAAATGTCTCATTGGCTCTGATTGCATAGGCTCACCAGCTGAACTATTTGAAATATTCACACAGCTTCGTTCACTGCCACACAAGAAAGCATCCCTTGCAACTGGTCAACAATGTCACATGACTGGTTGCTCTTTCTCTTTTTCCTTTGGCCTGTGGGTTTCCAGTTTATTTCCTTTATTTATAACACTCATTTCCAAGCTGAATCTGTTGGAAACTAGACTTGTTGCAGCTGCGAGAGGAAATGTGCACTTACGTGACTGAGCAAGTAGAGACTATAAAGACACAGAGTGGATGCCAGACTCCTGGGAAGAAATCTCAAACAAATTGAGCGTCAATGATCCCAATTTGCGCGAGACAGAATGGGAAGGCAGCGTGACACTTTGGGGTTGAATGCCATCAGGCTATTTATTTCCGGTTTCTTCCTCTTCTCCTATCTCATTGTTAACCCCGTGATTTGCAAACACCCCCGTCTGGCATGAAGTGTCATTAAACACAACAGACCTCAAAGCAAGTAGTGTACGCTCATTTGCTCACAGTGCTGTGTGTGATAGGAGTGCAAATTCGCTTGTGTCTGTCATATGCTAGAGTGGCTGTTGCCTTTACTCAGTTCATATGTTTCTGAATTGGATCTGCTGTTGAAGATCTGTTGCAGAAGAGTTTTGCAGCTAAGATGTCAAGTTTCATTGAGTTAAATTTTCATTATAATGCAACTTTTACTTAGATTAGCACGGAATGAAGGTATAGATTGAAGTGGACCTTATCTTGGAACTTGTAATACATTTTCCAATTAATCATTAACTCATCCCTTGAGCAAGGCACCAATGAAGATCAACAAGGCCCTGAGGAAAATGAGGACTTGGCTGGTCTGAAAGTCAAAGTCACCCTGCTGTTGCTGCTGACCAACTGCACCAAGCCATTAGCACATACCAATGGAGCCTCCAGCCAAGCAGATAGGGGGGCATTTTATCTGTGTGTGTGTGGGTGGGTGTGTGTGGATGGGTGTGTGTGGTGGTGGTGGCAGTGGAGGCGGAGGTTAGTGAGGACAGAGGTTGTGTCCTCATACCTTCCACCAGTCTCATAACTACAGTTGAAAGCCAAATTGATGATGGCTGCCATGACAACACTGCCTCGGTGTGTGTGTGTGTGTGTGTGTGTATGTGTGTGTGTGTGTACACGCGCACCAGCAGGGAAGCAGTCGGCAGCTCATTCATTCACACACAGACACAAGACACATTCACAGCATAAAGAAGGCAACAGCATATGAAGATCAATAAAATAAAAACATAAACAAACCAAGGTAGTTTCAGCCTGTCTAAATGTTTATCATCTTTTCAGCCACATAATTATGGTTTATTTATGATTTTTTATATAGTGAAGATGACAGCATTATTGCCATGAATGATAATACAATAACATGGGCATATGTTAATATTGATGTTTATTATACCTAACATGCTCAGCATGCAATGCTGTAAGCTCAAAATTGCATATTTTGGAAGGTAAATAAACGGCTTATGTGACCTAAGGAGAAACACAGGACCACTGGCTGACACTGAATTACGTTGTAGGTAGTGGCAGAATCCCCAGAAACAGCCCTGGTGATAACTGCTGTTGTCAAGAGAAAACCCTGTAACACCCGCATGCAGCAGCAGGAGCCCAGAGTTGAGAGAAGCAGGCTTGTGACCAGACGATTCGCAGAGGGTCTAGGAAAATGTGTTTTAAGGGAATGAGTAACTCTCTCCCCTCCTTAAATATCTACTGTCGAATTCACCTTGAGCAGAGCACTGATTCCCAGCTGCTCCAGTGGAGCTGCTCATTGGCCCACAGTAGAGGACTGTGGTTGAACTGGGCAGCTTCCAGCGTGAAATGTGTGGAAATGCTGGAGCCAAACGAGAGGCCTTCCTGCTGTTTTTTAGTCTTTCATGATTCTGTCCATATACTAGACCAACAGCTTACTGGTATTCTTTATTCTTTGTTCGTTTTTATGATCTAGAATTAATGTTTTGGGTAGCACAAGTTGGACAGTCCATTCAAGGGTGCCAGGTGAGGCATGTTAGATATCAAAACCAGGAAGCTGAGGCTGACCTTATCAAAAATGTTTGGGGGAGGGACTAGGTACCATATATCTATGCCAGGTATGGCATATATTACTTTTAACTATGACAAGTAATGCTGTTGATAATGAAATATATGTCTTGTCCTCAAATCCTTGAGAATACCCTTATTATACCCTTATTCATAATATCCTTGTCTTAATTAATTGGATTCACAAAGCTCCACTTACTGCTGTTTTTTACAGGTGGAGCTTAGTGTCTATGTAAGGCTAAAGTCTCACTGGAACTATATGACTGTGAAGCAGGACATCACCAGAAAAGAACATTCAAAACATCCTGAATGTTACTGAAAAGCCAATTTCAGGCAAATTGGATTAGGCAATCCAGTACAGTCTGAGTAAATCCTATGACCAATGGGCTTATGAGACCCGTTCAAAACCCCACTGAATCATCTCAAGAGTGCACGGTGGTCAAGCAAAAAAACAAGGCAGCTTTACCTTGTTCCTGAGAAGTTGACAGCAGCGATATATAACAGGTTACAGCTTTTGCTTGTAGTGTTTGTGGCATGTAGGAAATCATGGGGGGCAACTATCAACAGTGAGAGAAAAAAAAATCCTTCCAGAGGAGCCTGTGAACATTGCAGTGTTCAGCGGATATGTGATGGCTGCTTTTTCACTACTAGCAACGACTGGCAGCAAAGGAACGTGCCTCTGCTTTGTCTGACTTCCACAGTCCTAGGATGTGGGTCAGGTTTAACAGACCTTAGATGTTTCTGTTTTAATATGCAAAGCGAATGGGGTTCCTCGGTGGATATATAGGTCAAGAAGGAAAACATGCTGCAGATGCTGTGGTCCCACAGCAAGCACCTCTGGGAGCAAAGCACCACCCATAACACGGCTCTCCTCAAATCACAGCTCTGATCTCCTTCACACCTGACATGACGACATAAATTAAAGATGAAATGGAGACTTTCCAACAAAACACTTAACCTATGCTGTGTTACAGTATCTAAGTGAGTTCACTGTAGCCTAGATTTCAAGGCATGAAGGTAAGGACAAATCTCAGAAGTTCCTCTCTTCAGAGAAAACATCTGCACTTGCTGTGCATTATCTACAGACCACAAGACAAACACCAGCCAGTGAACTTTACTGTAGCATATATACCATATTTCCACTTATGGCCGGGGCCTTTATTTATCACAGCTGCAAGGGATACCAGACCTTGACTGGAGGCAGGTTTTAATCTGAGAGG
Organism: Holocentrus rufus; assembly: GCA_900302615.1. Classification (NCBI taxonomy): domain Eukaryota; kingdom Metazoa; phylum Chordata; class Actinopteri; order Holocentriformes; family Holocentridae; genus Holocentrus; species Holocentrus rufus. Next base: position 12,736 of record OMLF01050330.1, read on the forward strand.
CCTAAGTATATTTTATATTTTTAGTATGAAGCCTCCTTTTTCTAATCAGCTTCCATTTTTTGGGCCAACCACCAAAA
>OMLF01050330.1:16589-47298 GCA_900302615.1 Holocentrus rufus
GGCCAGGCCGGGCCCATCCATCACTGACGGCGGGGGAGTCTGGAGGTTGTGGTTTACCCCCGGTTCACCTCCAAGGACGACGGATCAGGGGAGGAGTTAACAGCTGTATCCCACACTGGGCACAAGAAAACACCTCCAAGACCAAACATCCTGGAAGTACGGATGTACTGACACTGGGGATACCGATACAGGCAGAAGATGCAGAATAAACCCCAAAATTTCCCTGATACTGATATTCCAAATCAAGAGACAGGACATATCAGGGCCAATGCAACTCAATTTGATGCTTTTTTCACACTCCCAAAACTTGGCCCTGATATAAAAATTCCCAAAGTGACCATTGGCGCTCCATGACCTGAGCATTCGATTCCTTCCTGCTTAATGCTGCTGATCTAAAGGGGGGAGCAGTCTGGTTTCCACTACAACCAGGCTATAAACAACCATCTGATGCAGTGACAAGATGGAAAATACATTCATGTAAAGTAACTCCCTGATATCCCGTGACCCAGAGAATCCCAAGAGAACTGATCAAATTCCCAGACTTTCCTTGTCTGGAATACATCTCTTTTAACTCGACGAGGACATTCCGGGAATTGCGTGGCCGGCGGGGACCCGACAGAGTTTGGTGCTTGATCTCGCTAATGATGGAAAAAGAGTTATATCTCAATCATTTTTGTGCAGTGACGCTTAACTAATGGTCCAAGTCTGGTTCAGCAGAAATAATGGGCTGATCCTAGATATTGGCAGCAAATCCGGTGCTCAGAATCGATATTGGCAGTCAAAGGAGGTTTTGGTGTTTTTCTGCTCAGATGTCATACTGTATGTAACTCCACGCCCAAATGCTCCTCTTTTTCCTTCCTAGACTCAGAACAAAGGAGATGTGCTGGACAAAACCACAGCTATGGGTCATGAGGGAAATGACAGGGCTGTAGCACCATCTACTGACTGCACTATATGGAGAGACTCTCTCTCTCTCTCCCTCTCTCTCTCTCTCTCTCACACACACACACACACACTTACCTCTGTTTGTTCTGAGGCAAGGCCTTGCTGTCCACGGCAAACATCTTGGACACAAAGACAATGACCGGTGCGTTTTCCCCACTCGAGCACTGGAGGAAAGCTGGAAGACACCCAAGACGAGGAAAAGCTTCAAACGCACATCTGAAACCACTGCAAAGCCAGCCAGACAAAAGCCAGTCATCATAAAAAAAAAAAGGAGGTCATGTCCGCACAACTGTTTTGCTGCTTCCAAAATGCGTTAAGGCAATGAAATACTTTAACCAAACATGGTATTCCTTGGAGATGACACACACACCAACACTTTCTGACACATTTAAAGAGCACAGCAGACATTCATTTCTACTGCACTTTTTTGCACATTAGAGATAAACGCGACATCTGATGAAAATTTACTCCTGTCAGAAGCGCATACTTCCACTCCTCTACACATGTCAAAACAACTAGTGGCATATAAAATCCTGGATGCTGGAACTCATCAGATCTTTCCTATGCAGTTAGTTCAAAAAAGAGAAATCCTGGCCCCGGCTGCTTCTCAGACATCTGAGGTCATATGGAGGAAGGATGGAGAAAAGGGGGGCGAGAGGGAGGCCTGTTTCACTCTCTCTCTCTTTCTCTCTGCTTGACTGACTGACAAACTAACCACAGCCGATGTGACAGGTTTTGTAAACAGCCAGGTTGGAAGGAAATATAAATGGCTTCATAAAAGCTGAATATGACAAGAGGGCTGCACAGCGTGGATATGTGATAATGTGCGTCCAATCGAAACAGATCAAAAGACACTTCCTTCCTCATCTGACGACCTGCATCTCCGCTCCCACGCAATCGCTGATGTGAGGGAGCCGGATAGATTAGAGGAGTTGGTGGGAAAGTTTTGATCTTCTTCTAATCAGAAGATTAAGGACTACATAAAGGATGAGAGGGACGGATGATGCAAACGCAGCGAGAGTTTGAATGCCGGCCTTCGCTCCTCCACTGTGTGCACATATTCTGCGTCTGAGGTGTCTGTGTGTGTATACATATGCAAGTTGGCAGGGTAGGAGCTTTTGAAAACCTATCAAGTTTCTGGATTAAAGCTCTTCCATGCCAATATTAGCTTTGAATGGGACCGGTTTTATGACACAGAAAAATGTATTCAGTGTTTCCAACAGATTTTTATTCTTGTCAGGATGGAAAAGCCTCTGAAACAGCATTTAGAGCATGAGGCACTCGAACTCCCCACTGGAAACTATGATGAAAATAAACATATTCATGCAAACTGGTGTAGAAGTTCGTCATGATGTCACATTACAATCAATTCAGGCAGAGAGCTTTCCATAGAGTAGAACAGTTCTACAATAAATATGCAATCAATCAGTGACTGATATATTGCACTTGCGTACTTCTAGGAGTGTGCAGCTGTGAGAGTTGTGTGAGTGTATGTTTGACTGTGTGTATTACCTTGCTTCAGATCCTGTGTCTCTTTCGGCAGCGAGTCGAATCGTTGCGCTCCAACACTCATCAGCTTCTCCACCCTCTCTGCTGTCATGTCTAAAGGACTGGGAAGCTTCTCACAGACCATCGCTACATGCAGTGTTAAGGGACAACAGAAACCAGGCACAAAAAAAAAATATCCATGAAAAGCTAAAAAGACAGACACAAACACAGAGTGAGGACTGGTGGGTAGTAGTAATATGAGTTGTAGTATAATAATAGTAACAATAATACTAGTGACAGTAGTGTTACAAAGAGTAGCTGTGATAGTAGCACTGATAGTGTAAGTAGTAGTGGTAGTAGTAGTAGTGCAAGTAGTGATAGCAGTAGTAATAGTAGAAGTATGGTAGTAACAGTAGTATTTAGCAGTGGGAGCAGTTGGAGTAGTAGGAGGAGCAGTACAGTAGTAGTGATGGTGCTTGGAGTAGCAGTACTAGTACTATTAGTAGTAGTAGTATCACTATCAGTAGTAGTTCTAGCAGTAGTGGTGGTAGTAGTAGTGCTAGCAGTGGTAGTACTAATAGCAGTAGTATCAGTGGTAGTACCAGTAGTTTCAGTAGTATGAACAGTACTACAAAATTTTAAAGGAAGAGGAAGAAGATAGATAGACAGATAGATAGATAAATATTCTTTAAACTAACAAATAAATGACTTAAGAAATGTCAGGAATGGCATCGTGTGATTTAGTCCTGGCTGCTGCTTTGAACAGACTGGAGAGGTGAAAGAGCGTCCGACTGCTGCCAGAGTAAAAGTCAGAGCTATCAGGATACAGAGGACAGCCTGGGAGACGGGCAGCCACTGGCTGCAGATGGCAGAAAGCAGGACTTTGGGGTCGGAGTGGCGAGAGTCCCGGGCCATCACCTTCACCCCTAGTGACGCCACCATCTTCTCCACCTTCTCCTTGTCTCTGGTCGCAACAACAAGACAAATTACGTTACAAAATGTTCATTCTGCCCAGGCGTTTTGTTCTCTTCAGCTATCTTGTGGGAGCATTATCAATACAAATGTGTTCTTGTGGCATAAAAACCCAAGACCAGACACCCATGTGGGTTTGAAAGTTAAGCCTTTAATTGCAGACGGAAGGCAAAGACATTAAAAACACCTCCACACAGTGACCTATGCCTTCATCACGCTGCTCATCCGTCCTCTCCAATTAAAGTCCTTTTAACTTTCAAACCCACATGAGTGCCTGGACTTCTTTATGCCACACGAACATATTTGTGGTCAAAATATTTCCTGCCTTTCTCTCATTCCGGTACATTTCTTGACCTACATGAGCAACTGTGGTTGTTTGCGGATACCTGACGCGCTCCGATCTTTCTTCTTAGAAAATGGGCTATTTTGTACAGCATTTTCCAAATTCCAAGGCAATTACAATCGCCTAACATTTTGAAAGGTCATTAGATGCTCATGTTTGAACTGTCGCTAAAAAAATAAACGGTATCAAAACAAGATGCAGCATTCATGTGTGAATGCTACATTTTAACAAGCTCAACATCAAGAAATCCATGGCACAGAATGACAAAAAAAAAAATGAAATGTAACAGCAAGTGCCAGCATCAATGGAGCACCCTGTCACCCACCTCCTAGTGACAACAGCATCATATAAACTCCAAATGTTATCGAGCACAAGCTGCACAAACAGTGGCTTCTTCCCTTTGGCCTGCAGCAGAGAGAGAGAGACCAAAGAGAGCAGGTCAGGACAAACACAGTAGACAAGAAAAAAAAAAAAGAGAGAAAAGCGATTAAAGAAAAAACCATGCACAGTTAGTGAGCACTTTTATTCAGCTGGATTGGTAGCTTGGATTTCATTTGGGACAAATCAATACAGCACTTTTTGTGTCAAGCCCATCTATAATCTTGCTGCTATGAATAGGCACAAAAATAGGCTTTTACGTTTGGCGTTTAGCTGAAGTGCTGATTCAGAGTGACTTATAGAGAATTCATAAAAAAAAAAGACTAAATCTCATTGTAGGTTTTATAGATTTTAATGTAACTCAAATCAGGTAGGATTTTCCATCATATCATGACTGGCCCCAATATATCCAGTATCCAATAATTTTTTTTAAAAGGCCAAGATGTGCTCGATATATCAGCAAGCCAAGACATCAATAACCCGAATTCATAGATCACAAACATTACAAGGAACCAGAATTAAGAAGGTCAAAGGTCACAGCCTATGGGCCATGACAATATTCCTACGACCATACAAAAGAGTCAATGCTAGGAAAAGAAATGGAACAAAAACTGCCTGCCACACACACACACATACACACACGGTTCAGGGGGTAAACCTGTCGAGCCCATTCCCGTCCAGTAAGCATGCCGCTCTGTAAAAAGCCTCTCCATTCCACTGATGACCCCAGATGTCAGTGAATGGGCGGCAGGGCTGAAAGAAGAGGTCAACCTCTCCAGCACTCTGCGCCGCGCGCTTTTGTTGCCTCCTCCGCTCGCCGCTGACAGCCACAGCGCTGGCTAGACAGAAAAACACTAAAACCTTTATCATTCACTTTCTATGAGATGAGCAACAGCTGAGAGCGAGCCAGAGTAAACGTATTGATGAGTCCAGCCTGACAAATAGACAGTGTCTTTGGAGGGAGCACGGGTCATCGATCGCTCCAGCAATCAATTGCATAATCGATTGGCTTGAGAATGATTGCGCGTTACAGCCGGCATGACTGGAACGCCTATTGCCGCTTATCAGATGTCAGGGGTTATCAAATAATGGAGGGGAGAAAGAGAAGAAAAAATGGTAGGGTCTGGTTTCTCTGAGGTTTAGTAACGCTTGCTTCAAAAAAAAATCTCTCCATTAGGAGTCAGCCCATTGTTAGCATTACCGTCCAGGCCCACTGTTCAGGGTCACGGAAGTGCTGTTGAACTGAGTGGGCAGCAGTCTGATAGTGCGCAGGCAGGACTGGAGAGGCTAAAGCAGAGTCCATTAGCATCTCACAAACCCATTCTCTGCATTCATTTGAGTTATAAATGGCACACATGCAGGAGGGGACAGGGAGTGATCATTACAGGCAGAACTGCTGCCCTGTGTGGAACAAACAGATGGATCTCCAGAGAGACACAGCCACAGAAAGAGACAGAGACAAATGTACAGAGAGAAGGGGAAAGAGAACAAGAGAATATTGGGATAGCGCGATATAGTTTAGTTTGCCAATGTGTTGGGCCAATGTTGTTCTTTAAAGGAATACTCTAGTGTTTTGGGCAAAACACCCTTTATCGACTTGTCCAGACTGAGGCAAGATGTTCGATACCATTTTCACCTCTGTACGTCCACTGGTTCGGTTCCAGTGGGTAGCATTTTGTTTTAGCTTAGCATAAAGATATGACGTCTACAGGAGTCATTAGCCTAGCTCTGTTATAGTGAAAAAATAAACCTTACAGCAACTCCAAAGCTGTCTTCTTTACACAATGTATCGTGTACAGTTCTCCTTAAACAATTCCCATTTAAGAAAAAATATATTCCAAGACGTGTATTTCAAATACACATGATAAACTATAAGACAGCTTCAGAGTTACTGTAAGGTTGATTTTTTCACTTTTGACAAAGATAGGCTAATGACTCCTGTAGACAAGTTTTTATGCTAAGCTAACACAAAATGCTAACCATAGCTAACCAAATGGTATCAAAACATCTTGTCTCAGCCTGGGCAAGTCGGAAAAATTGTATTTTTCCCAGAACATTGTATAAAAATAATAAATATCAGTCAGTCAGTGTCATCCTTCAATATGATGGAGGTAACCGCATCTAGTGCATATGTTTTTATCATTATTAATTTTGTATCTGATGACTGACCAGAGAAGTCCTGCCTCAAGGACCTGCTTCTCCACTTGAGAGAATTTTTTAGTCAGGCTTTCACTGAGTTTTAGCATCCCATGATGGTCTATATACTGATTCATAAGGTTTTGCACTCTGACTGGCATGAAATCGATCATATTAAAAGATAATAAATGTCAGCACAAAATACCAGTTATGGGTAGTTTCAGTCCAAAAAGATCGGCCCTAGCCTTCAAAAACCCATATCAGTGTAACCTCAACAACGATAATCAAACAACACAGACAGACACCACACTCATGCGGAGACAGCTGATTCACTGAATCACCAGGAAAGTAAGAGTGACAGACAGCCACTGGTGCCTTGTTACCATCTGTCTGGGCCCTGTTAGTCCTATTTCTACTTCTGAAACAGTAGTCAGAGGACAGAGAAGGAAGCGGCGACACCGACTGCCTTCTCACTGACCGACTGACTGACAACTGATGGGAAAGATCTACTTCAGCTGGTCAGATAGCATCGACCTCGGGCCCGAAGAGAGTGAGACCAACTTCGGGAGTAACCGCACGGCTGCTATTGATCGAGAATGGCAGACAGGTGATAACAACAAGCAGTGTTTGCCCACAGACTCACTGCAGCGCACCGCAACCTCAGAGAGGCCCACCACAAACAGATTCTCCCAACTGGGGTTATAAAATAACAGCACACGTTGCATTCAATATGTTCCTCTCCACCTGCGTTAAATAACAAACGTGCCACTACCACAAATACCCTAAAGCCATGTGAGAGACATTCAATAAATGCTGATAATCTAAAGGCTATTGGACAAACACATTCATTAGGATTGCTGCAATAAACTGAGAGATGGTTTAGTGTCAAAATGAAGGAGCTTCAATCAATCAATCTATTCCTGGGGTTAGATGGAAAAGATATACAATAATAATGACTTTTGAAGGGGTAGGATTAATGCTGTAGGTGTTGTCAAATAAAAGAAATATTAAAACTGCCTGAACACACTCAATGTTTACACACATATCAGGGCTCTGATCATAATGTGACTTTCAGGAAACTGTAATAAGTCAAAATTTCGAATAACAATGAAATTGAGTCACTTGCTTGGCATGGTGGCTCGGTGGTTAAAACTGCTGCCTCACAGTAAGAAAGTCTTCAGCTTGACTCTTGGGCTTTGGCCCTTTTTGTGCTGAAGTTCCTCTCCCTGAGTTCACATGGATTTGCTCCACCCTCCTTCCACAGTCCAAAGACATGTCGATCAGCTAAATTAGGTATGTATAGCATAATTTGAATTAGCCTGTCAATCTGAGCTTTAACAGATTGACAGAACACACTCATAGCCACTTTCTGTTTGTATCCAGCTTTCACACCTCTTGAGTCTCAGCTTTGGATGACATGAGAAAGTTACATAGTTGCAACAAAACACACCTTGGAAACAAATGTCTGACACTGCTTGAAGCCTTTCCAGGAAGGAAATGCAATACCCGCAGACAAGAGCAAGGACTGTTTTTTGTTTATTGGAATAATTCTCGGCATTAAGGCCAATCATTAAACCACCAAGCCTGTGCTCTCAAACATCCTTGTTACCAGAAAAGACAAGAGCTTTTGAAATGAGATAAGCAAAGCAAGGCCAAATCTGAGTCATCATTTGTGGTCAGACAGTCATGCTATTTAATGGGTTGCAGCTTTCGAGTGATCAACAAAACCGAGAATGCTAAGTCAATACTTGTCCGTGTAGAGAAAAGATCTTTTTAAGTTGTCTCGGAGAAAGTGAATTCCTCATGAAAGTGAGACTAAAGAGGATTCCTTACAGTTTGAAATGGCCTTTCTGCTTGATGTACATTCTATGAACATTTGTTCTCATCTGCCAAGTCACCATTTAATGCATCCTTGATTGTTAAGTAGAGTTCCAGGACCTTATTCCATCCTCTGTCTTTGGTGTTGTTTGGTTTTGAAATCTTCCTTTGGCAGCTGAACATTATGTCAAAGGCCACAAGAACAAACAAGAACATATTCTGCGAAAGGCCCACAGTTACCCATGGTTACATTACCTGAGCTCCTTTCATGATCTTCTTGGCTTTTGCATTGAGGTAGAAATCTCCCCATAGGGTCTTCAGCAGCACTTCTACTCTAATGCCCATCCTCTGGCTGTAGATGTGGGCAAACTGCTGGATGCTGCAAAACACAGAATGAAAATCTGAGCGCCTCGTTAAAACAGTCTACCTCTTTAGGATCTCTTCAGTGGCATATTTATTTCTGCAGGCTCGCTGACAACAGAAAAGCATTGATCGTTATTGCTGACGATGCGGCGGTGTTTTGGCATATTTTTTTAAGTGGGCCTATTAGCAGCTTTGAGCAAAATAGAGCTTTTGTAAATGCTGAGGGATTTTAAAGGGATCTGGGTAAACATTTTGTAGCTGTTTAGATCTCAGCTTCCTCCTCCTTTCCCACAGACAGTAAATGAGAGTCTTCAGTTCAGCGGCGGAGGAGACTTGGCTGTCTCTACTGGGACTTAATTGGTTTATTTATAGCAGGGAGTGATCACAAGGACACGGCTACTCTCAGAACTAGGTCTTCATGTCCTCATCATATGCCATGAAACACGTTACCGCCTATATCCCAACAGTCTGAGGCAGTCTAGCATAGAGACTTAATGTCACTGCATTACTGCATGGGAATGTGGATCATATGCAAGTACTGTGGGCCAACAATTACAGACATACTGGAGAAGGTATTTTACTTTAAATGTGTTTAATTGGACACCAGGATTAAAGCTTTTAATGTCTGGCATCAAACAGGTAGATTCTGGTCACTGAAGCTTTAGTAAAAATGTAGAGGGTCATCTTGTGGTAGAGGTATTAAATCTAAGTTAACAGCCCCATCTAGTGGACATATGAAAATAAATCCCTCTAAAGGGTAACCAAGGTAAGACTCCTTTCAGTGCGACCATAAGCAACCTGCTGCAGTACCAATTGTTCTCCCAGTTGGATTAGCCAGCCTGTGGGCCGATAGTGAGCCAGACAAAAACAATACAACAAGCCAGACAAAAAATGCTTAGCTGTCTCGGTAGTCAGAAGACTGTCTGGATTGTTGCATAGTACAACTTTATATTGGTATGTTTCTACTGACAATGCCAGACTGTTTGTCACCAACAAGTGCATTTAAAGCTCATCTGGCAATTTTGGCAGCCCTAAGGGGCACACAACAAGCCCACAGTTACATACCTGGCCAGTCTGTCATGCTTTTTTTTTTTTAACCACAGGACACTGGGATACATTTTGACAATTGTGGATTTTGCTCCCAAGCTTTTATTTATTTCTTCTGTGAGGACAATTTTCTGCCAGAGACCATGCTTGGCACCAGAATTTAATTTGAGCAATTAGGTGAAGCATCTACAGCATCTCAATGATGGGGGAAAGGCACGTTCGTCTCTGTTGCAGCTCCACCTAATAAAACAGGAGTATTTTTGCATGAAATTCTTGGGAGGCACAGATTTAAAAACAGAAAATGGAAAAGCAGCGGACATTTCTGACACTCAACCAGCTCCTTTCTGTTCTGTAAAACATGACTGCCATGTGTGACATCTTCCTTCATGTACCTTAAATTACATTACATGCAAGCAACGGAGGTATAGCATCTCTCTTCTATTCTAGATGTTTTGTTTTTCTTTTTTCTTTTTTTTCCCTAAATCTCAGACCATTCATGACTACAGCCCTAATTCTCCTAAATTGCTCCTCTGGTTTTGTGGACTCTCAGCACTTAGTGCTTGTCTTGGCTGTGAGTGGAAAACATGCTATCCACCAAAGACCGCACCAAAACTTCCCTCAGGGGATAATTTTGCTTCTTAAGATTATTCTGCCAAATAGCCTGTCCCAGACTTTTCTCCTGGGAAAAATGTCAAAGCAAAAAAACGAAAGTGAAACAGGATGGAAAGCAGGCGGTGAGCAGAATTGGAGCCACAGTGATCAGACTTTAGACTTTCATATCAATAATGACCAACATCACTTACCAACCAGTGTTCAAAAAAATCTATCAATCATTATTAATTTCAAAAGTAAAAGCATTGTTTTACTTATTACTCCCCTGAAGTACAACCTCTAGAACTGGCAAAGGCAGTGCAACCCTCTGCAACCTTCTCAAATTAGGATAAGACAGCAGAGACAGCATAGCAACACCCTTCCCACTCACTTATTTAAAAAAAAAAACATCTTGGAGCTGCCCAGTACAGCCACAGTCTCCACTGGAGCAACTGGCTGTGTAAGTGCCTTGCTCAAGGGCACATCTGCGATGGGTAATGAGGAAGGGGAAAGCACTGTTCATTCACTCCCCCCACCCAGATTTTTCCTGCCAATCCAGGGGATCAAACTGGCAACTTTCCAGTCGCAAGCCTGCTTCTTTAGGCTAGGTTGACATTCTGTAATCCTTCAACTAGCTAAAATCAAACAAGTGGAAATATCCAGACAAGGCCAACAGAGACAGTCAACTCTCATCAGTGGATGGGATAATCAGAGTTTACAGACGAATCAACTTCAGTCTGTTGTTTAATTGGTGTTTTGTTGCAGGGGGCTGCAACAAATGTAGCAATGTATTTTTAAGCAGTAATTCAAAAATTATTACCGAGACAGCAATTCGATATGCTACTTGCTTGTCTTGGCAGTCCATCACAGTCAAAGATGCTACTTGCTTTAACACATGAGTGATGTATACATTGCTGGCAAACACTGAGCATTTCCACTTGTTCCACCAGTAGCAAAACAATAAGAAAAAAGGTCATGACAGCAGACAAAAAACAAAGTCTGTGAGGATTCTCGTTCATCCAGGTCATGGTACTCCTAAGCGCTTCGTAAAGGCATCTGGATTTGTTTGAGGATCTAGAAGACCAAAAACAAAGCTGCCTCAGAGCAGCCATACCTGAATCCCCATCCATCGATGGCGCTGGCAAAGACCACGTTGCCTTGGTCAGGAGAAAAGTAGAGGTGAGAGTCATCGGTTTCTTCCAGCCCGGCGCTCCAGTCATAAACCTGATCTCCCCCAAAGGCTTCGCTCTCCTTCTCCTCCTTATCCTTCTCCTCCTTCTCCGCTCGCTCCTCCAGCACTTTTGATGTGAACAGTGTTCCTGTTACAGCATTCACCTACAAGAAGAAATGTTTTAAAAGCACGCTGACACTGAGTTACTGATTAGCAAAAGTCTGCACACCTTTTTAAATTACAGCCCTGAAATGAAAACCCACTCAATGACATTTTTTCACTTTATTTGGCCATAGTAACCAGGAAAATCATGGTTAAAATCTACTAAGTTACTAATTTCTGACTATTATGATTGAAAACTAAAACAGTGTTTTAGTTAGGCTGCAGCAGTGTACACAACCTAATAAAAAAGCAGAGATAAATTTCCTTGTACCTACAATCAATCATTTCACTTACAATTTCTTAGTTCTATAGTGTATAAAAGTGTGCAGAGCATGGACAACAAGGAGCTGATCAAATTTCAAAGACCTTAAATACACTCTTCGACACGGTGAAGACCATTATAAAGAAATGGAAGCAATGTGGCAGCAACAGGATCTTGCTTGGATGACAAAAATTCAGGAAGCTCACCAGAAATCTACCAAGAGCCTAAGAGCAACCTTAAAACAACTAGAGGACGTGATGGCCACTGTGTGCACAAAACATCTATTTATTCTGGGCTATGGGGTTGGATGGCATGATAAAAGACATTTCTCACAAAAAAATAAAGACAATCTCCAAAAATATCTCATTGCCCTGATCAAACCAAGCTATACCTTTTTGGTGTAATTTCCAAAAGACGTTTTATCACAGAGCACAAGGTAAGCATTGAAGTGCACTGTCAAGTTACGGGGCTAGACGGAGGTTTTGGTCAGGGTAGAAGGGAATGTTAAAAAATCCAGATACCAAGACAATTTGAATAAATCTCTGCTGAGAAGAAACGACCTGAGGCGTATGGCCAAATCGGCCGAGGAATAGCTGAAAAAGGAGTATCAGTGTCACAGCACGGTGCCCAGACCTCAGCCCAAATTAATTTCAAATTTTCTAGCTGCAACTCAGCAGCAGCCCTGAAACGCTTGCATCACCAGACTCACAATGACATTACTGCCACTTGCAAAATGTGTTCCCCTCAGTCACTGAAGACCTGTAGTAAAACACGTTTCTTGCAGCCTGTGCTAGACTCAGCTCTGAGTGTAGGATGAGTGTCGAGACCCTGACCTGTTCCAGGATCTTCTGCAGGTGGGTGTAAGCTTCCTGAGACGTGAGCTTCAGCTCTGTGATGAGTCTGTCCATCTTATTGATAACCAGCACAGGTCTGATGTTCTCCAGCCATGCCTGACGCAGCACAGCCTGGGTCTGCACACAGTAAAACACACACACACACACACACACACACACACAGATGCACAAAAATTAGACCATTTGCAAAGTGTAATCCAAATTAAATACATTTTGGTCTGCTGGTGTGTAAACCAGCAGAGGAAAATTCTAATCAAAATACAAAGAGTTGTTGCATTATTGTTATGATAGATTGGGATAATCTTCTCTATTCCCTTAAAAAATGAAAGCAAATAAATCTCACTGTATTAGCCTTCCACTAAGATGGGCTCTAAGTTCTCATATTTATGAACTGAAGCTGGTAGTCAATCTTTTAAAAATGTTGTGCTGAAAAATAACCAAAATGTGTCTCAAACTAGACATACCGATGTGTTGATTAAGAAATTTAAGATAATATAATTTAACCAAGTTTTCAGTGGATATATATGATGCTTAGATTTGGACAAAATCTCAACATATATGGATTTTTAAAGGCCAATGCCAATGTAGATACTGAAGGAGCCAATAGCCAGTATTTTGTGCTGATATTCACTGTCTTTAAAAGTAATCATTTTTATGCCATAAAGCATCCATAAAGTATTCTATTTCCCCCCCACAACTGTATTCTTGTCAGGTTTGAATCCAAAACTGACCTGATACAGCAGTCTAACGCTACTTTGAATGCTGGTAAGAGTGAGCTGTCCCTGCAGCTGTGATATTAACCTGTGGACAGACTCCCTCCACAGCATCGACGATGACGATGGCTCCATCACACAGCCGGACAGCAGTGGAAACCTCAGAGGAGAAGTCCACATGACCGGGAGAGTCTATCAGATTTAACAGGTACTCTGTCTCTCCTGAGGTGACAAGAAGTACAAAGAGTGAGTGAAAGAAGAGAGAGTAATATTTAACTATAACTGGAGGACAAAAGAGGCTGAAAGTACATGATTTGACTGTCCAGCTTTGATGCTGTGGAACATTAAAAAGATGCATCAAGAGCCTCTAACATTGCCAAAAATCAGTCAGAAGAGTGTGATCCATGAACCAAGTTACTCAGTGTCAACAAATCAGTACCACCTTTAAACACTATGAACTTTAAACACTATGAAAAAATACATTTTTACTGTGTGAACATTTTCCCATTTCAGTAGCTTGAAAGCTCCTGATCTTATTTAACAGTTGCTCTCTCTACATACCGACATGTACTTAATGAAACAAGTTTAGATGCTCTGGGGCTTTTCAAAAGGCATTCTGGGAAAATTATAGGAATTCACCAACTGGAGCACAAGCAGTTAATAAGGCAGGTTGAGGAAAAATGGACAAGCTGATGGTATGTAATTGTGTGAGAGGATCTACAGGCGAACGTTTTACAGTGGTCTTACCAACTGCATAATGCAGAGAGATCGCGCTGGATTTCATTGTGATTCCTCTGATCTGTTCATCCTCCCTACTGTCCAGATACCTCAACTGGGAGATAAAAACAACACTTAAAGACATAAGTAATGGCAAAACACTGCAACATTTGGAACACTGCACAACCCACCTATGGTACAATAAGCAAGAACAAGGCAGTGCCCAATTATATTGCACACAGGGTATAATATTTCAGACTTAGTATGAAAATAAAAGCTGATAATGAATGGCACTGAAGAAACTTACCTTCCCAGCTAGCCGACTTGATATGATACCATTGCTTGCCACTAAGCAGTCAGCCAGGGTTGTTTTGCCTGTCAAGATGTAACTGGTTTCATTACCCAACATTCCCTTGTCAACATCAATTGATTGAAACAACACAAGTATTTATTTATTATTTTTTTAACTAATTTATTTGAACACCTAATCTACAACTGCATTCGTGATGTCAAGTTGCTGCACAGTCCTAGTATGTTTGGTGCTGTCTTTGTGATGAGTGAAACCTAGCCAAACTCAGCAAGTCAAAACTGTCAACTCAACATGGTTTTTCTTAACAAACAACTTAAACGCTCCCAAAACCTGACTTAAACCTTTTCTGAATCAACAGGTTCCACTGGTAAATTCGGCATATATATCATCCATCAAGCGTCGTTAAATTATAAATATAAAGGTTTGAACCACCTGGTTCAAACCTCTTGATAAAGGAATATGGTTCATTTTGGTGGAAGAAGACAGTGGTAACAGGCGAACCAGTTATGCACAGTATGTCGAATAAAAGAGTGGATCCTGACGATGTACAGCTTAAGTCATCTACAATAAGGTGTAATATTAAGTTGATATATTTAAACGTAAAACTTAACGCGTATGCGAGCTCTCTGCTACAGTGTTAATGTTAGACGAGCCAACTTACCATGGTCAACGTGTGCCAGAATGCAGAGGTTTCTTATGTTTGCAGGGTTTCTCTGAAGTGCAATGATCTTGTCCAGACTTGTGTGCCCCATGCTAAATACATGAAGTGAATGAGCTTTACCTTAAAAAACAAAACGCTGACTTATGGCAATACAGTACAAAGAGCGGTACCGGGCAATGAAAAAGACTGACAGTGACAGTAATTGGCTACTGATAACAGTATCACTTGTTCTTTGGGAAGCTTATTGGTCAGTTAGCTTAGCGGTACAGTAAAGCTGAATAGCTAGGAGAATTAGCAGAAACTGGACACTAAACACGTGAAATTCAATATTGTAGTCCAATAATAAAGCCAGGGTCGAAGCAAAAGGAGGTACCAACAATGGCTTGATTGTCAATTTTGACAGGTGAGTTTTGGCTAACATGGTAGGCAGCCCCGGCTAGCCAAAAGTTCTCATAAAGGAAAAATAATAAATAACCTGGCTCCTTGCTCTGTTAAAGTTTCCAGACAACGCCGATGTCGTGTAATAGTCTGGTTTACTGGGTTTAAAGCCACAGTATTGTCAGAATAAGCCTATATTTTACAGACATGTGGACAATCTCAACTCACGTTGTTTTCCCGGAAGTTGGTGCGTTACGTTAAAAACACCCATTGCCACGCACGTATGGTGCATTCACAGTCCATAGAAAAGAAGAGCTTCCTATTTGGGAACGCTATTCGTCTCAGATTTCACATTGCAGTCACTGGAAAATACCGTTCATCTCAACTTTTAGAGAGTAAACACAGGCATAAAATACCGTTCACCTCAGCATACAGCTGCTTGAAATACCGCTCACCTCCAGCCTTTAAGTTGAAATGCAGCTTAAGTTGGGAACTTATCACTAGTCTAGCATAGGAAATTCACTCAGTTTGTTAATCAGTCAGTCAGCCAGTCAGACCAAATAAAACAAGCAAAATGAGCAATTTTCATCCCATGAATCATTTTGTAATTCCAGCTCTTTGGAACATTGACGACGATGTTTTTGACATTGTAGTGTTTTATTTCGTGTAAAATAATAATAATAATAAATAAATAAACACAGGCTTCAAATGAGTGAACACTTTAGCAGGTGCCCGTCAAGTAGTTAAAGCTAGTTTTTTCCAGTAGTACATGAATGCAGCATCACGCTTGAAAGTAACTAGGACGCTCGGCGGTTGCTGGGATACCAGATGCCTCACTAGTTACAAAACCGCATATTTCAGAGTTGTAAGGAGTCTGAATGGTTTAATGTGGAAATATAGTGCTGTGAAAAAATGAAGAAGACCTGTGTATGCGAAATTTGTAACTGTGGGTATGTTTCCATTTTTTCCTAATATTTGTTCCAACTGAATTCATAGATTCATTAGATTTTCTCATCATTTATTGACCTTTAACTAATGCTATAGGCCTAACTACCTTTGCATTGTTATGCAATAGTAATTTTGAATAGAGACCTGACTTGACTCAGTCTACATTTCAAATAATCTCTTATTCTCGTATGTGCCTTTAGCTTACTCATCCTTATATTTGCAGGATATAGTCTACCTTTTTATTTTCCTAGAGTTTGCCCATCTCAGAGGGTTATGTGCCTTTAAAACAGTCTAGTTATCTATCATTTTTGACTCTTGTGGTGATGTTGACTTTTTTATGTAGGTTTCCTGTGGGATTCATGCTTTGTTTTGTTTGGTTTGTTTGGTTTTGTTTGATTTTCCTTTTGGTCTTGGACTCCTCATGAAGACATGTTATTGAAGTACATTCTTTTTCTCCCCTTAGGTCTTGAGGGGAAAATTACATAATGCATTACTAATAATTAATCAATAGTTAATGCTTTTATGAATAAACTAAGAAAAAAATAAGGAAACAAAGAAATGATAGATTGGTGGTTGTAGTATGATAGTCACTAACTGGAGGTCATAGTTTGCTTCCTTTATATTTACCTTACAACAATGCATAATCTTGATACTGCTTGGCAGACAGAGCACCCATGCCCTTTAAGAAACAGTAACACCCACATTTTTGCCAGATAATTGATTAGTAGTCTAATGTTTGATTCAGGCTGCTGTGCGTTTATGTTGATAACATAGCAGGATTGCATTCTTCTCAAAGTTAAATTGTCTGGTTGTGAGCTTTGTTCTCCTGTTGTGAACATCATGAGCTTATTATCACTGCCACACAGACACTCCCAGAGCAAGGACAAATCCTGCCTAGGTTACCTGCTGAGAAACAATTGCATGTCCTTCTGGTGAGGAGTGATAGTGAACGCTGCAGTACATTTGAAAACCTTTCCTAATTGAATTTGTCTCAGATTCAGAACTCAGCCTCAGGTCCAGACACTTGACAGAGGAGGATATCCTATACCTTCCATATTTTATAATTATATCTTATTCCATTCTATTCTTATTTCTTATGCTGCGCATCTGTTTTAAGGAATTTTATTTTCTATTTTATTACATTTTGCATATATTTCATATTTTTCAGGTGCTTAAATTGAGAGGTTTTTAAATGTTGAATGTTGAAATCCTCTCTTACTTTCTACTTGACACCCTCAGGTGTGGAAATGTGTGTCTATAAACTTTCCTTTTGCTTTATTATTTTTTTTCTATTCTTTTATTTTCTATTCTTTGTTGCATTGTGCTACAATTTTATGGCCTCAGAACCCAATTTCCCCATGAGGATCATCAAAGTTTCATCTATTCTAAGTCTTTCCTGTTCCCTCTTTGAAGCTAAACACAAAGCCACACTGATCAGCTTTTCAATGTTTTCTCCCAGCCGTCACCGCTGCTCCCACGGGCCTACAGCCCTCTTTGTGAAGGGGAATACAGGAGCATGTATGGTGACAGAGTACACAGAGAAATTCCCAGTTTATGGAGGCGTCTACAACCCTCCCCAGACCCTGAAACCCAAAGCAGAGCTGGATCATGCCAGGGACAAAGGGAGAATGGATGGAACAACAATATTCAAGTAATTAATCACCTTAGGGCTGCACTGCACCTTGTGCTCATGTCTACCATTTGAAGTGTAGTGGCCTTGTGGCCCTGTGCCAACATAACAGCAGGGAACTTGAGCTCGTGAAACAGGAGATCTGTAATTATCTGTGATCTCTGTCTTCACTCTGAATAGAGCAGACTTCATACCCCATGAGGTGAAGCGGCGACCAGGTCGCCAGCCAGCGGAGTATAAGCCTGATTCAAGGAAGATCGATATGGGTACAACGTACAACCAGGACTTTAACCCTTATGAGCTCCAGCCCTTTGTTCCCGTCAGACCCAAAGGGAAAACCTACACAACACCGGCAAAACTGGAGACCATCCCCACCTACAAAGGTGATCCAATTTATTTGAATGGCGTTTATGGATAAAACAGTGCAACATTTACAGATGCATCATTAGTAGTTAGTTTTCTACAAGTCTCACAATCTTTATAATACACACATATATATAAAACCTGACTGTGTGAGTGGTTTTTGTGAACAGGGTTTGACTGATCTGGATTTATGAGGGCCAATACCAGTAGTTTTAGATTCTTGAAACAATATTCTAGTCAGGGTGTAAAAGCCTCTGAAACAGCATTTAAAACATCATAGGTCCAATCGGACACTAAAACTCTCATCTCAAACCAGAATAAGAGCAAAAATAGCCTTATCCAAATACTCTCTGCAGCTTTATTTAGTGGATAATGGAATAATAATACATAATAGCATATAACATCAGCTCCTCCCATAGAAAAGCAGTATAGTATGGATCAGTTCTGGAATAATTACTGTATGGAATCACTCAAACTGCATCATATCCATCAAGTCAGAGGTGGATACCGTTGACAATATTGTAATATTGATCTATACCTTGCTGACCTTAGTAGTGAACAAATGATATAATGAAACTGACATAACTCCATCTTAACAACTGTCTTTCCTGTGGCTTCCCAGATGACTTCCGCCAGTGGGAGCTTAGTAAGCGGGAGCTGACCAAGCCCGAGCACAGCTACCAGCTTCCCACTTCCAAGTTTGGTGGCACCACCACCTTCCAGGACGACTTTGTGCCTCGAGGCATGGTTCCCCGTCAGAGCTTCAAACCTGCCAATGCCACCAAATCCTCTGACGTTCCCTTTGACGGGGTGACATCCAACCAGCTGGCCTTTGTGCTTCATCCAGTGGAGCCTCGCTTTGTGAAACCTCAGGAAATGTACAAACCGAGTAGCCAGCCCCTTCTGGACCTCACCACCAACCGTCTGGACTACCAGGGCCAGCCGGGAGAGTTGGCACAGAGCTGCAAGCCAAGCACCAACAAGGTACACTGGTACTGCACACACTGCTGTGGCTGATGGAGAAGCCCTCACATATGGACTATTGATGCTTTGCAGTTTGCATCACAAATCTCCTTGCAGTCATGACTGGCATCATCATGGAAATCTTGTCTAAATACATAAGCACTAGGGTAAACAAGAGCAAAGTTCTCCACCAAGGTCATAGCTGGAAGTTTTGGCACTGTTTGTTCTAAGCCACACTTCCTTTTGGCAATGCTGTTGCCATAGTACCAGCCTCTTTTGGCCAGTCACAGGGGAACGTTCATCATCATGGCCTTGACCCATGACTAACCAACCGATGGGGTTTCATCATATTCCCTTGATGTGTTTGGGAACTATGGCTCAGTTTGTGCTAAGCCCTGCCCGTTGCTACACCCCCTTGAGGTCAATTGGTCCAAAAAGTTAATCGCTTCTTCGCTGTCTCATGACCAATCTCCCCACCAAATATTGTGTAAATCCATCCAGTACTTTTTGAGTTATCCTGCTGATGGAAAGGACAATCACATAATGCCCTGCTGGAGGCTTCACCTCCTTGGAAGCAGGAAGATGCAATACTTGAAAAGGCTGATATAGTATCGGCACTCAATTTAGTTTTTAATCATTTTTGGTTTCATTAGATAGCTACCTAGCCATAAGGTTAATATAGCAAAGCAACTGATACTAATTTTGCTATATTAGCCTGTTGGCTAGTTAGCTAGCTAACAAGACCAAGAAACAATATTACTGAATTGATCATCAATATCACCTCAATCTTTTTTTCTCAAACTTTTTCTTTTTTTTTTTTTCAAAAATATAGCTGTGGACCTGTAATATGGTTCTGTAGCATCACCTGAAAGCCCCACATATTGGGATTGTATCTCTATTCTATTCTATTCTATTCTGTTCTACACTGTAAAAATGATCTGTCCAGCAAACAATTTCAATCTATCGTTGCCATATCAAGTAATTTCAAATCAGTATGACAAGGATTTTTGAGTCTTCTACGTGGTTTTAATGTCTGTTACTAGAAGACAAAAAGGAAAGAGAACAGACAAAACACATACACAGATACATATGCTATGTGTGTCTGCTGTAAATTTTATTTAAGTCAACCTCGGTAGTCAGAAGTTGAGAAAAACCCCAAATCTATTGCATCTCGTTGCCTTGACAATTTGTATTTTCTCAGCGTTTTCATTTTACAGTGTATTCTATTCTCTCTGCAGTCTCTCTCCCTGGTTGAATCTGGATTGCCCTTTCAAGTCAACACAGAGAACAAGGACAACTTTAGAGAGTGGCCAGTGTCCCTACCTCAGCTTCATAAGCCAGAGGAATACATCAGCCCAACAGAGCAGATGGACCTGAGTACCACTACGGCTGAACACTACACCAGACACCAGGTCCAGCCCTTCAACCCCCCCAAGCCCCACAAACCACACAAGAGGTCCCAAACTCCCTTCCAGGTAAATGATGAACAGTAACAAATTTATTAACCACTCAAGGAATTTCCAGTTTTTTGACTGTGAAGTCAAACAATCCCTTTGTCAGAAGAACAAAAAGTCTACCTCTACTATAAATGAGCAATTTATAATAATGAGGTAAATTTAAATGAATGTATTTTCGTTGGTGCTCAAAGTATATTCATTTTGACTGGAATCAGAGGTCAGTGTTTTAATTATCTATAACTTTGATCTCGTTTTTTTTTCTGTCCAGAAACGAAAACAATGAGCACTAAAGTATTTCTAGCAGTTTCTGTGAAATACAGGAAAAAGTTATATGCAACTCCTCATGGGAAGTTATAAAAATGATAAAAAGCTATAAAAATCCTATCTTATCGCTAAAGTGCCTCTTGAGTCCACTCACTTTTGGCATTCAATTTTTAGTAAATCCCTGCAATTTCACTGCCAAAACACAGCAAAATTACATTGTGCTTTTTTGAGAAAACCCGCTTCAAGCAGGGTCATAATAATCAGACAAAAACTCCTGTGCATTCCTGCACTGGGAAAATGACACTGTGCTGCTTTTTGAAGTTCATCCCTGATGGATTTAGAGTTAAGACAGACCTAAACTGATTGAATGTAAAGGCACCGTCTTTCTGGCTGTAGAACTTTACCACCATGAGGGAGGATTTCCAGCCTTGGGCGGCTCAGGCCAGGCAGCCGCTGATCAAGAAGCCTGAAGGAATACATAAAGCCAGCGGGAAGATAGAGGACCTCACCACCTTCAGGGCAAATATAAAGCTGATTAACTCTGCCACACAAATTAGACAGCCACATGAATAACTTATTAACCCTATAGCCTAAGAGAGTGCATTTTTTGAAACAAACACATAGACAACTCTGCTTCTCTTCTTCTCTTCAGGCCCACTTTACAGTCCCTGAGCTAAGGCCTAACATCAGCTTCAAGCCATCCAACCAGCCAATGAGAAGCAGTGCTCCAATGGAGGACTCCACCATGTATCGCACAACGTTCACTCCAAAGAAGTGCGTCCTGCATGTTAGATCACACAGCAGTGCAGCCTACAAAACCTTAATATGTTTATAAAGGTCTTCATATACTACATGTGATATAATACAGCAATCACACTGAGGTCATGCCATGTGGTCTGCTGTGCACAGTGCAATGAGGCCAGTAACCATAATGTAGCATGACCATGAATATGCTGCTGCTTACTGTGGAGGAATTTTGCTCCTTAGAAAATTCCTCCACACTTACAACACTTTTACAATCTCATCAAATTTTAAAGGAATACATCAACATTTTGGCAAAATAACCCAGAGGTTACAGATGTGAAAATCCCATTTTCTCCTCTGTACGTCCACTGGTTTGGTTACCATGGGTAGCATTTCGTGTTAGCTTAGCATCAAGACCTGACTCCTGTTGACTTCACGTCTTTATGCTGAACTAACATGAAATGCAACCAGTGGATGTACAGAGGTGAAAATGGTATCAAACATCTTGTCTCAGTCTGGGTATGTTGGAAATAGGGTATTTTGCCCAAAACACTGGAGTATTCCTTTAAAGGTGTAAACACGACCCCAAAATATGCATATCTGTGCCCATTTTGTTGTTTGGTGTTGTGTTTTACATAATCTAGAACTGGCAAATGACATGACATCATTCAGAAATATTTCCAGCGTAGCTACAATGGAGTTTGGTTTTAGAAAAACATTTAAGCAATCCAAAAAAGAAAAACATCAGGTTCTGGTGACAGTCCCTCAGAATCAAGGGGAACAGGTTTCTTTGTAGGGCCACCATTTCTCACCGACGTTCAACAGTCATACAGGATGAAATCCATCATAGAAGAGGCAGAGAGACTTATTTCTCTACTGACAGTAACCTCAAGACCAGAGTGCAGCCATCCACTTGACATGTAACGATTTACACAAACAATAAGGCTCCACTGGCAATAAGAGCTATCACTCTCACTATTGTTCTTGTGCATGTAAAAAAACAAGAGTGAAGTTAGCTTGATAGTCAGTGGATTGTCTTTTTATATTTCTGACTGCTGGGACAGGAAGATAACAATTTGCAACCACTAGTTTAACATTCATACAGTTCAATAGCTTGTTTCCCTTATGACTGGAGCATCTGAAGGTGGAAAATTGAATGTCAACAAAAAAAAAATATATTTTTTTTTTCATTGCCTCCCAGTGTAAACAAGGCAGACTGAAATTCAGGTTATAAGTTATGTTTGACTACAAACACAGTGTGTGGTAAGAAAAAAATAGTGTATAATAGACCTTTTTCATAGCAGCCATTTCAACATGAAATAGCAGGTAAACACAGGTGTTACAAATTTAAGTGAAGTCTTTCCAGTGAGCCAGCATGAACAATAGCAGGACCCCCACTCTGTCAGACCTAAATGGAACAGAACCTTCATTAATGTGATTCGTAACCACTGTGTTTACCTGCAATTTCATGTCAAAATGGCTGCTGTGAAAAAAAGATCTATTCGGAATCTGCCTGTGATCATCAAACCACCACTGACCACCACTGATATAGATGTTGTGTTTTGCGTTGCAGGATCAGTGTGTGCCCTGCAAGCTTCGAGTCACCTCCAGGCTATGTGTTTGAGGCGAGCGATGAGAGGGGACACAAATACTTCAGGAAGCTGTCATCCAACGACAGCAACATTAAGCGTGGAGACACCGCAGTCCCCGTACAGAAAGCAGTGGCGGTGCTGTAGTAAAGGACAGCTAGGTTCTGTCAAACCAACAATGACATAAATGGCTCTGGTTGTGTTTGATCATGTATCTGTGTCAATGATTTTGACATTCTGAGAATAACTGTTTGAAAGAAATGTCTAATTAATAAGGGGTATATTAGCTCTTTGGGAGATTGGTTTGAGTGAGGGTTATGACTTGTTCACTTATGCGAACATAGACACCAAAATCATCCATGTGTCCCATGTAGATCATTGGATCATTAGCAGTTAAAGTGTTAGCATGGAGGTTACTATCGCTCAACATATACCCTATTCCAGACATCAGAAAGTGGGTATTTTGTGACTTCTAACTGGCAAAATGTAAATAAAACTGGACAACTCTTGCAGTATGTAAAAACACAGGTTAATCACAAAACCCATGAGGTTAATCGCTTTCTAGAAAGTACATATTCAAATGTAAACACCACCTTGATGGTATTATTCACATCATCTTTTCAAACTCCCGTCTTCTGGAGTTGTAAGCCAGAAAAATCAATTAAGAATTCCCCACTTCCAACTTATCTGGCACGCAGCTTTATTGTATGCTAACGCGTTAGCATAGTGCAATAGAGCCAATGATCTACTAGGCACATCTGGATGATTTTGGTGTTATCATCAATTACAGGTGTACTATGCATTGATGTTAAGTGAGTACCGTTCAGACTCAACTGCCAAAAATGTGGAAGAAGCGTGTAACTTTTTATTGAGTCGGACCAGTTATGAGACCCATGTGTAGAGTAAGCCATCAAATTATGTGCTTATTCTAGATTTTTATCCCAGTTCAGTCCAAATGGTCCACACTTAAATCGACCCTAAGCAATTCTTCATGATGCACCTATAGTATATAGAAAGATATAACTGTAAGAAAGCAATGATTAACCTTTTAACATTTAAAAGTGGATTAATGCGCTATTTATTGCACACCATAAACTTTAAGTTTTGCTCATTAATTGTGTTTACACAATAGGATACAGGTAATGCTATCTCTCTCAGAGATGTACAGTATGTGCCATGTGCAACACAAAGTGCAGGTTATATCAAATGGTTATTAAGGTCAAACATATCTCAACTTTTTTTCTGAAAATCAAGTCAATCTACATTGAAATAACAATGGGTCATAGAATTCTGTCAAAAATGGTTCAAAAATGCATTAAGTGATCAAACTGTCTTTATTCCGTTGCATTTTTATCTAGAGCACTTTAATGTTTTGTTATAATACCTCATCTTCCCTCAGTCAAGCTGCAATTCCGCAAGCAGTATGAATGCAAACACCCCAAATATGCAGTATAGTCATCAGTAGCCAGGGAGAAACATTGAATGTAAATATGCATGTTACTGAGTGGCAGGTCATAATGTAGCTATAAAACATCTGAGATTGCACTTAAATACATGCAAATAAAACCAGGGGAGTGGTAGCGAACATACCACCCGATCAACACTGACAAGTGCTTTATGTCTTGTTTTATATTCTAAGATTTTAAACAGGAGTTAAAAAGACACCTAAATCATGACTAAGGAAGTAAGAAAATAAAAGTCTCACAAAATCTACATACACTCAATATACAGTATTGCACTTAGAACACAGTATGTACAAGACATATTTTACAATGCAGCACATCGGTATGATAACCAAGACGAAGTTAAAAGGAATAGACCCATCATTCAAAATCAACACCCTCGCTGTTTCACCTGCTTGTCACTTCCGAGCTGTTTGTGTCCCGTCACAGTAACTGTTCCAGTAGACGACTCTCCGCTCCTTAAATTGAATTAATCTCACAGAGCCTCCGTGACTGTCAAAGGCTGGAATCACAAAGTGGCATTGATAAATATGCGGGTATGGCAAAAATGAATTCACGCGTTCACAACTCCCACAACGCCTGAGCTCTCTGGCACAGCAGCATCCAAATGCATTCTCCTCTTTATCCCCCATCAGTGACATGTGACCACAATCACATCCCTATACCTTCACACATGTGAATGGTCATTAAGGATTTAAATCCAAAATTCGTACTATTTTATGTACATGCACAACCTAACATTATTATAAATCAAACAAACACAGGATACCCACTGTTTACATTAGGGTTCGACCGATACGTGTTTTTGAAGGCCAACACAATACGGATATTTCTAACTGAAGTTTGCCAGTATTTTGTACCAATAATCTGTGCTGATATCAAAAATCTTTAAATTTGAGCGTTTTCTTGCTAGGAAAAATGACAAGAATTCAGTGTTTCTACCAGAATTGTATTCTTGTCATGGCGAAAAGCTGCTGTAACAGCATTTTGACCATCACGGGACACTGAAACCCATAACAATGACAAATTCTTTCAGGGTCAGCAGCTCTTTAATGCAGGTGACTCACCACATCTATTCTATGGTGGTGAAACTCTGGGGTGCATTTGGTCTTTAAAAATCAATTTATAAACATTATTGAACATGTAATCAATAAATAAAATGCGTAATTGTGTTGACAGGCTTTTGATATGATGAACCTCCATCACATCAGCATTGGACGACATCACTGACCAACATATCTAATTGAAGGCCAGTATTGGCAACCCAATATATCGGTCTAACCCTAGTTTACATGTATGCCAAGAGAGCATTGGTACACATTCTACAACAAGCAACATCAATATATTCTTTTTTGGCCTCCTTTACTGAATGTCACTGGAAACAAAACGCTCTGGGGTTGTAGGAAAGTCCAAGACTCCATTCGATCCACATAGTGAACCCTTGTCGTCATAAGAGAGGATGGGTCCAAATCACAAAATAAATCCCCTCATCCTTTCAGCCCTTTCAGGCTCTATTCAGTCCAATTTTATGGATTGCAATTTCCACTTAGGAAATGAAGGAATTGGATTGACTTCTGTCCAGTATATTTATGTGCAGTGTTTGAAGCAGCCGCCTGCGGATCATCTCCCAGCTATTTCAGTCTCTGCTCATGTAGTCCGTGTGTTCACAAATGAAGTGCAGCTATGACGGCGCACCGCCACTAGGTAGAGTCAGGGTCCTGTGAACACGACTCGCAGCACCTCTGCTTGTACATATCCACATAGCAAAGGTTTAGTCTCTTCACCGCGGTGCAGTAGTGGGTCGTGTCCTCGCATTCACCTGGAAAAAAACAGCATTTGATCACTGAAAACAGGCAATTCAGGAGACAGATGTAGTCCATGTGGTTGTTTTGTACCTATAAGAGAGCCTTAATGTCAACATAAATTCATACAGGAGCTGTTAAAAAGCACATAACTGTGCAGCTATGTTTCTTTCTGGATTAACACTCAAAATGCAGCCAGGTACAGCTGCTCTCAATATCTTATGAAAGCTGCCAGCAGCTCTACTGTTCTTCTGTTTTCTCTCTTAGCATTTTTTTTTTCCACCAATGGATGTTTTACTGGGCATTTCTTTATTTCAACTATGTCATATTTCAAAATCTCAGCCCTTGTAAGGTAAAAAGACACTAAAATCACTGAATGCTTTAACAGCACTGGTTAGAGGAATGATTGAGGCTCCCTGGTCTGATCTACACCCACTTTTGCAGACACACACACTTCAACGCCCCAAAACACGCACTTACTCCCGCAGGGGGTGGTGTTGCAGTGCTGCCAGGTGGAGGGGCGTTTGAGCCAGGCGCAGTGCTGCTCGGCCAGAGTCCTGCCGGTCCTCCGGTGAACGCAGTCCACCCTGCGGGACTGAAAGCCGCTGCCACAGGCCACCGTGCACGCCCGCCATGCACCGGCACGCCACTGGACGTTACACAGCTCCGATGAGCAGTTGCGGACCGATGCTGGCCTGAGAGAAAAGTAAACCAAGACAGTTATTTAAGAAGAGAAATGACATCTTGCTGACATCTTGTAAGCAGCTAAAAATAGAGCTGATATGACGTGTGTGTGTGTGTGTACCTGTTTCTGTGGTCACAGTGTTGTGAGGAGCCATTGGCATGTTGGCAGATGACAGATCTCTTCTGTACAGTGGTGGTGGGGCCTAAACACCTCCCTGAACACTGGAATGGCGTCACACAGTGTTCAATTCATACATTTAATCAAATACTGAATGTTAAAAGCATCCATGCCACCATTCTGCAGAATATGTCCATTCAACAAGTCATTTAATCTCACACTCATTCTTGAAATGAACTCTTCAAATTCTATTTTTTACCCAGCAAATATATTTTTAAAATTTCATTAATCTTTGTCTAAACGAGTGCCAGTATCTTTAAACATGGCAGAACACTGGGTCTTTCAGATGGGATGAAGTCTGCCCAGTGCTCACTGTTTGGAACAGTGCAACTCCTGAATGAAACATTTGGGAAAGTTGAAAACCAACAAAGGGGAAAGGGAAGTTTTTCTAAATGTAGTACTTTAAAATCCAGGCAAAGCCAACAGTTCCACAAAAAAAAAAAAAACCTCTGCCTGGCCTTTGCAGTGTTGGCACGTTTTTATAAGCTGACATTTTGCTTCAACAACAGAAGCAATCCCCATTTTGGGTGAAAATAAATGAGTAAGATTACATGTCAGAATCTGTGTTCCATTGCTGTTCTGCTTTTGATCAAAATGACCAAACTGAGATAATTTTGAAGAAGGACAGCGTCACTCAACATCAAGCACCTGCACACTACTGCTATTGGCTCAGTGGTTAGTGGGGGGAGGGGAGAAAAGGTTGTTTATGGTTTCCTTATTAAGAAAATTAAGATTTGAAGACTATATTTGATGAAATGACTTGTTAACTTGGCCATTTTATACAATACATCAAATTCTTTTGTGAATTTTATAACTCTTATTTATAAAGCTTTATAAGGCATCAAACACATATTATAAGATCTTAATAGATGCAATAAAATTTATAAAAATCAAAAGAGCTCTAGTTTGAATCCTTTTTTTGGCTATCTGCATAATCATTACACCGCATGACAAGATTCATTCTGCATTACAATGCATCACATGGTGTGATTTGTATTGTCCAGATCTCATTTAAAAGTTTAGCAGTTTCAAGTGATCGGTGTTACCTTTCCCCAGGAGCTGGTGACCCACACAGGACAGTTGCTGGAGGTGCACTGCTGCCTGTCGGCCGGCCGGCTGCTCCGCTCGCAGGCAGATGGCGCTAGAGTCCTCACTGCTCCCCTGGCGTCCAGCTGCTGACAGGACACCTGCCTCTGCTTCCAGCCGCCGCCGCAGGACGCCGAGCACTTGGACCACACCGACACCACCCAGCTAGCGAGACGACAGAGAGCGAAAAGCTTCACGGGGGAGTCGGTAGGAAACAATCAGATCAGATCGACGGCAGGAACAATGAGAGCACGGCAAGAACATACAACAGATCAAAAGCGAATAATGAAAGATCATCACATGAAAGCAAGTCTACAAAAATGAGTTAAAAGGTGATTTACATGATGATTCAGGCCCTAACCCAGTGCTTTGATAAAAGAGGGGGAACACATGTCTTAATAATTTCCTTAGTCTTGAAATGTTATTAAATGTCAGCTTTTTCAAATGAATCCAAAAATATTCCAAAGGGGTGAGATAATTTCTTTTGTTCTGGTGCAAATGAACTTTATTGAAACGTGTCCCTTTGATACAAAGCGTGATCTGCCTTATTCTGCCTTGTTTCAAGATACTGACACTCGTTTCTCGATTTTAAATTCTTGAAACGTATGAAACAAGTGAAATAACTTCATCTCACTTGTTTTAAAAATCAGATTTCTGGATTCGGCATTGGATTAAATTGCTTGTTAAGACGGACATTTTACATTTAAAAAAGCAACAATCTGTCCACAAGAGAGAAAAAGCCAAGGCTAGGCCATGTCAGAAATCTGTTGCAGACAAGGCTCCACATGCCAGTGGTTTGTAAAGCTCAATGACTGATTCCCCATCTGACTCTCTCTCAGCGGTCAGTGAAAGAAATGCATCTGTTTTAGCGATACAAGCCTTGCTCATTCATGAAGATATATGGTTGAAATCTCTAATATGTCTTTATTCTCTGTCCATCTGCTGAAAGAGTTTGGAGACTTGCAGACAAAAGCCTTTTATAGAACATAGCTGTTTATTACAGCAAATCTTTACCAGTGTAATAACCCAAATGATGTGTTTATGATAAGCCTTCTATGTCCTGTATGTGTGTGTGTGCAGCATGTGTGTGTGTTTATGAGCATGTCTGCACACGTGTTTCAGTGTGAACATGCAGACATGTATGTTTTAGTGTCTGTCTGTCCGCCTGGCTGTCTCTGAGCCTGGTTTCTTGACGTGGACAGTAAAAGGTCACAAACAAAGGCTAGCATTGTGCCGGGATGTCCGCTGATAGCCTGGAAACACACTCTGAGCAGTTTCCCAGAGAACGCTACTGCTGTGTGTGTGTGTGTGTGTGCATTTGTGTGTGTGTGTGTGTCTTTCCCTGTGCACATGCTAATAATGAATGCTTTTAAGACCAAGTTAGCACAATACACAATTTCAAGCTGTTTGATTCATATACTGACATAAAACTAAGGCATAGAAATTTCTTAATAGATATGTTTTATATTGTTGATATATAGATATAATCTAATGATTAAGCGTACCTGTCTGTGCTGTTCTATTATATGCAACTGGCTTGTGAAACCTGCTCAGAAAAAAAATCCAAATTCTTTGACATATTACATAGATTGACTGCATCACTTGGTTGATTCATTGAGAAGGTAGACTGGTTATCCCAATACAATGCACCCTAAGTTCTAGGGGTGTGAAGCACTTGATGACGTTCATAAACATGAACCAGTAGGAATCATGACATCACAGGTCTCTGGCACAGCCCTTCCATCCCTTTGAAGGACAGTGACTTGGAATGGATACAAATAATAAAGTTGCAATTTCACAACAGACAAAACATCTAATACTGAGTTAAAGGAATACTTCAATGTTTTGGGAAAATACCCTCAGACTGAGACAAGATGTTTGATACCATTTTCACCTCTGTTCGTCCACTGGTTCAGTTCCTCTTGGTAGCATTTTGTGTTAGCTTAGCATAAAGACTTGAAGTCTACAGGAGTCATTAGCCTAGCTCCGTCTAAGTGAAAAAATAAACCTTACAGCAACTCTGAAACTGTCTTATTTACACAATGTATCATGTATCAAGTCTTTATGCTAAGCTAACCCAAAATGCTACCCATAGGAACCGAACCAGTGGACGTACAGAGGTGAAAATGGTAGGGTTCTCCTTTAATTTATCTCTATGGTAAATACAGTTTTATCACTTGATTTCTGTAACTTGAAAGCAAGGCTTGTTGGTAACTAAAATATCTTGCA
>OMLF01050333.1:7174-27479 GCA_900302615.1 Holocentrus rufus
AAGTAGTCTTACACACACACACACACACACACACACACAAACAAACACACACAATAGTGTCCAGACATTCTTGTGTTGTGTAATGAGAAACATCTTCAGTAGCACAAAGGAGACACAGCCCACAGGGGGTCAGGCATTAAAGAGGTCAGAGGTCACTGAAAAGGGGTCAGCGTTGGTTGGCTGAAAGGATGACAGAGGAGAGCCTGGGACAGGAACCCACAAGCCCAAGGTCTGCAGTTTGACTGAATCATTGTCTGGAACTCTATCACACAGCGCAGTAATCAATAATTCGGACAGGCCCTCTATATGTTGTGATTTGCCACTCATATTTGTACTTTTCTGTTTTCAGTCACACTGATGCAATGGATCAGTGGTACACGATTTTTTGCCATCTGGCTAACTGTGTGGTCCAGTTGCTCACTCACTGGTTTTTCACAAGGCCTAACAGAGCTGCAACCTTTTGAGGAAGCGTTTAAAGCACAGTGCCCACAGAAGGGAAGATTGGCCTTTCAATGAACAGCTATGCAGGACAAACAGTCTGAAGCAGGCCATCAGTGTTTGTCTTGGCTTTGTATTAGACCTCTTACTTCTTTAGTTGGTCAAATTGAGTCATTATGGGCCAAAACAGGGATTAACCCTAGTCCCAGACTAAATTACTGTTTTGAATTGAATTGTAATGACAGTTTAATTAATCTGCCAATGAACCAGGTTTGACCTCAGATTAATGTTGTTTGTCAGAGACACAGAGTCCAGCCAGGAGCCAGGTCAGAGTCTTGACCCGGGACTCCCATTGGGTTGGTGATTACACACTGGTGACTGCCATATAACGCATTCTGTCACCCCGTTTTGTGCTTTAGCGCGTCTCAAATGTGCAATGGCCTGTTTGCCACGACACCTCCAGGAATGTTAAACTGCACTCATGCTGTCATTTTAACTGCTGACTTTAAATGACACCCTTTGAACATTTGACCTCCTGCGTACATCATTTCGTTTTTTTCCTCCTTGTACCTAGATGTTTATTCGCTTAAGCTTTGTTACTGTTGTCTAGGGAGGCATTTTCATCCTTTTCTGGACTCTTTGATTTTGTGACAATCACTAGTGTCATCACTTACAGAATTTATAGTAGTAGTAGTGATAGTTGTAGTATTATTTTTACATTCTTGTATTTTGTCCAGTAATTCATCCATACATTGATAACTTTTTGTTAATTTTGGCATGGAGGTCCCAGTCAATTACTAGGATATAAATAATAGCACCAAAAGTCATTAATCATAGTGGTGTGACATTTGGTCTGGTGTGTACTGATCATACAATTTTGCCTCTAGGACCTATAAAGTCTGACAATGAAATTTTCAGTTTCAGTTTTGTTTTTGGTTTTTTTTTCAAATGTTCAACAATCTTCTAATGAACCACAAGTCAAAATCACATAAAATTTGGTATGCACGCTTCTTCAAAATGTGTTTTGTTTTGGTCTGGGCTCCCTAGAGACTCAGTCTAGTTGAGTCTACATTTTCCCATGGAACTCTGATGACTTAGGTACATTGAGTTTAGAAGGAATGTGGGCTGTGTGGAGTCAGCTAGATTGTGATTACCAGACTGTTGTTCAGATTGTGTGTTAGGGATTTAAACTTGATAGAGTAATTGCTCTGTTTTTACTTTTACATCAGTGACCAGATCTGTCACCAGGTTTTGGTTTTGCTGAGAGTTTTTGAAGTCTGATGTTAGTATTTTCAGATTGAATTTGCTGCTAGCCAGTCTTTTATGCTTGGATTAAAAATCAGTGTTCAGTGTTTCCTCTCAGAATTTTGTACTAGTCAGATAACCATAATGGGACACTGAAGTGTTGGAGAAACCCATCAAATGAGCGAATGAAGCACTTTCAGGCAGGGTGAGGCAGATTTCTTTTTAGGCTGTAATCCTAACCCTAAACCAGCAAATTGGGATATTTCTCTGGTTGGGTATGAAGGGGGTCATGGAGGAACCTTCTTCATGACAGAGGTGGACCACACTGATTAGCCTAATGTCTACTTTCCAATTAAAAACAAAAAATGCCCTCTTCGTACATTCTTTGGATTCCAGTGCGGCCGTGCTCCTTGTTTCATTGGTGTCCTATAACTTTTATGAATGCACATTCCCAAGCATGTCCACGTGTGCCCTCTGGCCTTTCCCAGTGCTCAATAAAATTCAATAGCTGCCTTGACTTTTCTTTATTTGAGCAGCGGGGAAAACTAAAGAAATCAACTCTGAATTAAACAGTGTCTTATCTTCAGTTGGTTATTCCTGGACATTTAAAATGGCTCTGTCACAACTGTCTGTTGTGTGTGTTGTGTGTTGCATGAGCTGTAGAGACATGGTGCTGATGGCGCCACCAGATGTTAGAGAGCAGGGCTGTACCATGGTAAATCCCCAATGACCCATACTTCCTGACCTTGGAGGACTTGAGTTGCGAGTAATTTTGAGCAAGTTTACTTTTCATTCAGAAGTTAAATGGAACTGCCTGGCTTAGAACGGCTCTTTGAAATATCATGTCATCATCCTACAGTTTAAAAAAGATATAGATTTCAATTTGTATTAATTAATAGCACAATATGCTGATTGGAAAAGCCCCCTACTGAATATTTAAACTAAAAAATATTAAATTACTGTGGCACATGAATAAACCTTGTAATATTTCGATTGAATAGAAATATTTAAAGGTGGCATGAGAAATCAATCATTTCATTGTTCAAATCTTCATTGAACATCAGCCTAACAGCCTAAAATGTGACCAAAACATCAGCACCCTGCTTCTGCGTACGTATAAGTGCTCTCTTGTCATGAAACCTTTACCAAAATCAAGCTAGCTGCAGCGTTGCATGTTGAATTTCACTAAGTCATCCGCTGTTCTGTGTCCCTTATGGCCTCCTGCAGGGATCTACCTGTTGGACATGATCTACATAGACTCAGCCTATCCTGCGTCAGATAGCATCCTTGAGACTGAGCAGCGGACCAATCAGATGAATAATCTTCTGAGGGTTATCTCTGACCTGCAGATGTCATGTAAATATGGTAAGTAACAAGTCACATTCTTTATTGGGCATAGTGGCATTTGCTTGATCTTCTATGTTTTTTTACAGGGCAAAGTGGTCATACATTATATGTTGTGTGATTCAGCTGGGATTTATGACATCATCTAAATGTAAATTATATCTATATGTGGACAGGAGCACAGGTTTCAGATAAAGCTCATTCGTCATCATGTCCTGGTCTCTAATGCCAGTTCCTCCCCAACACAAGTTGAAAAAGACACAACAAGCTGTGGAGATGTCAGTTTTTGCACAAACTACATTCTAGTTGGGAATGAGATGTTGTCACTGTGCCACTTGTTCAAAATATAAATCCAGCCTCTAACAGGAAATGTGGGTATTGGAGAGCCTGAAAGCTTGATGTGATGTGGGCCCACTGTCTCTGCTGCTGTTCTTCTTAACATCACTGAGCTGGAAAGAGAAAGAAAAATGCAAGAAAAAGCTTTGGGAGTGCACAGAGATCTCCACTTATAATTATTATTAGAATGACTGTTAGAAATGGCAATGCACACACACACACACACACACACACACACACACACACACACAGTACAGAATAAAAAGAACATTTGAATTAATTCTATGATTTGCTGATTAATTAATGAAATTAATCACAATTAATCGCATATATCAGTATTTGCTTGGAAAAGCCCCCAAATGAAGATATTTCAACTCAAAAACATTATTGTGACACATGAGTTCAATCAACAAATTGTTTAATTTCCAAATATTTCATTGAACAAAAGCTTATCACTTAGCCTAAAATGTGTCCAGAAAAGTTTTTGATTTATTTAACATAAGCTTATCACTTAAGCAACAATATGGCAATGTGGCCATAACAGTTAACTGCTCTTTAAAAAAAAAAGAAAAAAAAAAAGAAAATGTACATACTATTTAAACGCATGCGTAACTAATGCACTGTCTGATTGGAATTGCGCGGCACAAGGGGTCAGAGGGGTGCATTTGTAAATTCACTTCAGTGGTGTCAGAGGCACCCTGAGGTGCTCTGTTGTCATTGGGGAATTCAGAGGCTCAGAGCCACACTGAAGGACTGGTTTGTCAGGGCACCTGGACCCCATGATAGTTGGGCTATTTGGCAATATGGGAAGTGTTATTCACCACACTCACAGTAACATCATTACATCATTAATGAATTAACATAAACATTGTTTAATATTATATGCGTTAATTTATGTTATTTTTTTTATAATTAATTAATCTAAATCAATCCATGAATTAAGTAATGCCCTACTTTTAATCATTTGTACCACACCCTGTGCATACATGCAAAGTCCTTTGTTAATTGTTTTGATTCTTTGTCACACTGTCTGTGCCTCGTTCCAGATCACCTGGTGACCCTCCCACACGTCCAGAAGTACCTGATGTCAGTTCGCTACATTGAGGAGCTGCAGAAGTTTGTAGAGGATGACAATTTCAAGTAAGTGACAACTCCTTCATCCAATTGGAACAATTTCCATATAAAAACAATTTGTATATTCATTATGACCATTTTTGGTAAACCAATCAGTTCAACTGTAAAGTATAGATTAAAGCAGTGGTTTTCAAAGAGACTACAAAGGAGCAGCAGCCTTTGGTATGCTCGCTCCATAGTTGTCTTCAAATGATTCACTGCTGTTTCACTTATGGATGGAGGCTTGGCCTTCAACTAATCCAGTAAGTGCAACAGCAGGTTTAGCTATGCTCCGTTCTTCAGAATGCAAGACCTTTTCAAAGGGGATGCTGGGTGGGGTATGTAAACATAGGTACAAAGGGGAAATTTAAAATTTGAAAATTACAAAATTACTTATTTTTCACAATTATTTATTCAATTTAAAAATAACTCTTGGCACACCAAGGTCTGTTGTGCATCAGTCAGTCATTGCACTTACATGCCTTGCTATGATGCATCACCAAGCTATGTAAGATTAGTTACCAAAGGCAAGGTTAATTGATTAAGCATGATCTGAAAAGACGGAAGATTATGGTTCATCTGCAATAATCCACATGAAGTTAGGCATGTAGTAACCATATTCTTTTTGTCCAAATGAACAAAAGTGGATGAGTGTGTCTTGTGTAGTGGGAACTCTTTGTGTTACAGATTGTCTCTCAAGATTGAACCTGGCAGCAGTTCTCCTCGCATTGCCTCTTCTAAGGAAGACCTAGCAGGTAAGACTGTGTGCATACATGTGTTTGTGTTAGACTTGTGTAAACCTGATTATTGGAGAGCTCATGTATACTGTGTTTTTGAGTAACCGGCGTAAGGCAACACATCTAAATGCGTTACCCGATTTCCTGCTATAATCCGGTTACTCACAGTAATCTGGTTTCTTGTGTGCATGTAAACGGACTGACTGTTATCCACTGTCAATATGACGGAGGTTCGGGTTCTCTTGCGTTTTTTGTCTTCTGATCTTTATTCTTTAGGCTATATTAATCTTAAAGGCAGCAAAGCATGCGTTGTTTCTGTAACCGATAGTCAGATTTGCTCACCCTTATTTTCAACACAGACATTACTCAGGTTTCAACTGGAGCAACTCTGTCAGGGAAATGGCATCCCTTCCTATTAAAATCACAGTTTCAGGCCTTAAAGTAAACACAACAGTTTATCTTAATGGTAAGCTTGAGGGATTGCAGATAAGACTGGAACTGGGACTGGAAATAATATCCAGAACTGTGTAAAACAGTTCAGGACGGACAGACTTTTGGCCAAAGTTTGTGGAAACCTCTCAGAAACCCTTCTTGAAAAATGTGATTTACATGATATTATTGTAGAGATCACACCCCAAATCTTCTGGAGAACTTTTCAAGCAATTCAAGCTGGTTAGATGCATGTTACATTGGTGAAGACAGGAAGAGATGCAAGCCAACTTGGATCTCTCCTGTCCGTCCTCCTATCACAACTGCATGAAGAGTCTACTAGTTTTCCTTCCATATGTGCCACTGCGTAGCAATTAATCTAAAAAAATTGTCAAAATTTTTCATCAAAATCAAATATAAATCAATCACTGAAAAGATGTGCAGTTGATGCTGAGTTTGTAGCCCAAGATTTACACAAGGAAGGCATGCCTGCTATCCCCAGGTTTTTACATCCATTGGAAAGAAAAAGGTCTCAAAGGGCAGGAGTGACATGAGAAGCGTTAAAGAGGGCCTTTGAAAAGAGACTCTGCAATTTGAGGCCAAAGAAAGGGTAGGAGGGCCACAGCAGGAGTCCAAACCTGAACAGGAAAGCTCAGTAGGAAGTCAGACATCCACGAGTATACGTGAGCCAGGACAGTTCTGTTTCCCAAGGACATTTGGCCTATATGACCACAGAGCAGTGCAAACTCCCAAAGGGTTAAAGCAATGGAACAAAAGGGTTGAAACAACAGAAGCAGACTAGCATGGCAGCAGAGTGTTGGAGGTAGGGGTCAGTGTGGGAATTGTTTGCTGATGGGGACACTTACAAAATACAAATAATTGCAATCACTGATGATGGCCGAAAATGAAATTACTGTAAAACATTTTCACTTGATCAATCTTGTGAAAAAATCTAATTGAGTCATGGGGGAAGGAGTTGCGCAATGCATACTCCTTCCCCCTACTGAAAATACTACTACTGTAGTAGTAGTATTTTCTACTACTGTAGTACTACTACTGTAGTATTTTCAGTAGGGATAACCGTGACCAGTTTATAGTGATTTTCTTCTGTTATATTGCACCAATGTAAAAGAATACTCCAATGTTTTGGGCAAAAGACAGACTTTCAGACTTAGCTCACTTTGACAGAGCTAGGATACTGACTCCTGTAGACTTCAAGTCTTTCTGCTAGATGCAAACCATCGGATCCAAACCAGTGGATGTA
This sequence comes from Holocentrus rufus, assembly GCA_900302615.1. Lineage (NCBI taxonomy): Eukaryota > Metazoa > Chordata > Actinopteri > Holocentriformes > Holocentridae > Holocentrus > Holocentrus rufus. Next base: position 14,081 of record OMLF01050333.1, read on the forward strand.
CAGAGGTGAGAAGGTATTAAACATCTTGTCTCAGTCTGATTAAGTCAGAAAAAAGGCTTTTTTGCCCACAATGTTGGAGTATTCTTTTAAACTAGCACAGGGCCTCAGCCACTGGAGTCCTGTTGTCTTGGCACATGTTGGGGGAATACAAGAATGGGGTTTGTACATTTTGGTATGAGGGTGGCACTGGAGATCATAATGTCAGTGAAGTTGATAGGATTCATCCTCTGGGGAGCATTAACATGCTTTCCAAATCTCGTGGTAGTCTTCCTAATATATTTTGAGATATCAAATTTGACATTTTGGCCTAAGGGTGGTGCTAAAGGAAGGGTAATAGGGCCATTGGTATCTAGAGGAATCTTCCTTTGGGGAGTATAGATCAACTCAACAAATGGCAGTAAGCAAAGCAAGAAGGTCCTGGCTTTGAATCTGGTTCTCTCTGTGTGAAGTTCACATATTGTCCCTGTGTCTGTGCGGGTTTCCTCTGGGTCCTCCAGTTTACTCCCACAGTCCAAAGACATGCAGGTCAGGTGAAATGAAGACCCGAAATTACCTGTAGGGGTGAATGTGTGTGTGTGTGTGTTTATCTGTGTTATAGTCCTGTGACAGACTGACAACCTGTCTGTGGTGTTTCCCCAAAATTCAGGGGGAGGCAAGAGGTCTACCTCTGATCTAAATGAATAAGGTTTAAATGGATGAGAGGCAATGTCCTTCACAAGTTAGCTACTGTCCATTGTGGACCTCGTGTATGAAGCCAAAATTAGCCATTCATATTGCTGATATAATTCTATCACTTTCTATAATCATCCATTGTTTTTATGACAAGAAAATACATCCCTTTCATACATGAGACAGAAGTAAGCTTACATAATATAATAATATAGCTTATATAAAAGCTTCAAAGGTTTCTTTGTTTCCTCCAGAATTTTATTCTTGTCAGGGTGAAAGATACTGTGAAACACTTTTTAGACCTAGGCTGTTGAACAAATACATTAAAAAGCCAATATCGGCCCAATAAATCAGCAAACTGACATATTGGTCTAATCCTGGTATATAAACAAACCTACCATTATTGATTCCAGGTCAACTTCCTCTCTTACCTTTGGGAAAGGAAGAACAAATCAGGCTAATTTCTTGGTCAACTTACCCAGGCTGACACAAGATGTTTGATACCATGTTCACCTCTGTACATCCACTGGTTCAGTTCCTCAGGTTAGCATTTTGTGTTAGCTTAGCATAAAGAATTGAACTCTATAGGAGTCATTAGCCAAGCTCTGCCAAAGTGAAAAAATAAACCTTGCAGCAACTCTAAAGGTGTGTTATTCTCTCTGGGTAAGTCGGGAAAAGGGTAGTTTGCCCAAAATGTTGGAGTATTCCTTCAAACTGTGCTGCAAATAAAACTAACCCAGGCTGTATCAGAGTGAATTACTAAAGTGATAAACTACCATTACCTTCATATAAATAATAAAAAAAAACAGATTCAGATTCAGAAAGCTTAATTGATCCCCGCAGGTAAATTGCTTAAATCCACTGTAATCATCCCTCCAGCTGTCCAGGCTGTTACTGCTGAGCTTGTGATCCTGCTAAATTATATAAATGAAACTTAATTTAAACAAAAAAACTGATGCAATACTTTGACTTGCTGAGCAGACTATTAATATTCTTTATAGCTAATGACTGATTTAACATCCTGTGAGCAAGTTGTCAGTGTAGGTAATAGGACTTTACCAGCCCACAGTCCTAAGGGATGTATTACATTTATCTTTTTCCATGTTCTAGTGTCTAGCAGGCTTGCCAGGCATGTTACAGGATTTGGTTGTGATGGTTACCGTAGTAACTGTTATTTCGTCCCTCTCTCTTTCTCTCTCTCTCTCTCTCTCTCCCACACACACACACACACACACACACACTCCTTTTATAAAACATTTGATTTCTGATTACAAAGCAGAAAATCTGGGCATCCTCCTTTGAAGTAATTAACACAGTTTATTGGAATGACTTGTGATGAAGTTTCAGGAAAAGCTAGAAAAGGTTTCACTCTAGATTTATGCTAATGATGAATGCATAATTCTGTGCCATGAGTAAATTGCTACAGTCACTGTAATACGATGATACATGGGACATCAGTGTTTCATTTACAAAGGAGGTACGCATCTGACATCATGATTAGGGTAAGCTGTGGTTGGAAAACATTTGTTGTTAGTCAGCATGTATCTTAGAATATTTATTCCCTCTGGAGAGTGGATCACAATAAATAACATTTTTCATTGTATGCCTTTTTTGCTATATATTTTCTGTTGAAGGTCTAGGTAACGAAGATAGACCTGTTCTACTGAATGTAATTGTGGATACTGTGGTGTGATTTAAGTGATACCTGACAGAGACACTGACTGAAAGGAAGTACCGAACCACCTCACATTGACTGTTGATGGCAGTAACATGAAGTGGGGGTGTTCTATATTGCTGTCAGATCATGTGCTAGAGTTACATAACATGGCAAAAACTGGGGCTTAGTGGTTCTGGCTCTGGGTCCATTTCTTTGCTGGCTCTTCCTGCACAAGATCAAACAAGCTTCATGCACTTTGCCAGATGGATGAGATCAGTTTACTCACTCTCGCCATGCACAACAAGCCAGTGTAAGATGACTTATGACAGCAGACACCTACACACAGTTGCACACACACACACACACACACACACACACACACATGTAAGCAGAGACACAAAAGAAATAATACATCATTCAGTTGCATTTACTTTTGCTTATGGGACATATTGCACCTTATATATACCAAAATACCTTATATCTGCAATGATAATTATGTGTGTGTGATATGTTTGTGTGATCGCTTGCGTAGTTTACCCTCATTTGACTCAGGCCATGTTCCCAGAGAGCAACAAGTTATCTTTAATGACAAACTCAATCTGTGGATTGTGGCGGAGCATGTTCAGCTGTGAGGTTCCTGGGTTGATCGGGCTGTTGCAGTTCAGTTTGTGACTGGGATTCATGTGACTAAGTTTGACACCATAATCAGGATAACTCCACAAAGCACTGTGCATGTGCTTTGTGCAGTAGATTGCTTCAATGTATGTCAACAGCATGTTATTGTTCCATATATAAATCTTATCCAGCAAAGCACTGCGAGATCATGTACAAATATTTCAACTCACATGTTGAGGCATATAGACTGCTGCACTCTCCTCTTCAATCTGTGATCCATGGACCCATCATGCCTTGCATATTGCTGTGCATTATGGTAGCATGCTAACCCCCCGGCTCTAAAATGCATTGGCACCCATCAAGAACGTTTACATAGAGCTGACTCTATTTCCTCACAAAAGCTTCCAACTAGAAAAATATATTCCAACCTGTGCAAGATGATCCTGGACTGCACTGGCTGATCCCAGCTCATGATGTCCTCACTTTTTGAACAACCAGAAAGTGGCAGGAGTAAGGAGACTGACTCACAGATTCCACTGGCAGAAAATGCATATGGTAATATTGCATCAGTTTGCCCATCCACACAGTCATGCAAGAATGCTAATTTATGGACAGGGTGATGATAGGATTACATGGAAAGATTTCTACCATACCTGCACAGTTCTTGTACAAAGAAGATGTACTGTATGGGCTGACTGCAGCAGGCAAAGGCCCCTGATGGAAGATATTTCCTTGTCATCATATTGTACATGCAACGCCTTTGAGTTTGACTAGCTCCATCTTGTGGCTTGAGTGCATAGCATTTGTAAAGAAGAGCAGGTATAATGGTTTGCCTTAAACTCCCAATTTAAAGCAGTTTGCCTCAGTGTCTGTCAACAAATTTCTGTATAATACAATTGTGAAATATCTTGATTATTTTTGAAGTTCACATTTAAGAGAATTTCCTCTGAATTGTTCAACTTTGTATAAAAAATATGGCCTCTGTAATCCTTTTTTTCACAAAGTGATGAGAGGCAGAAAATTAGAAGAAAAAAAAAGAAAACCTGCAGCGAGTGTAGCGAGTACTGGCAATGGTCATTTATGAAAACAAAATAGCGATGTTGAAATAAATGACGTAGCCTAGCCAAAGTAAGTAAGAGAGTCTGGCTATTTCTCCATCTTTGGAATATCTTGGCAAGGAAAATAAATAATAAATAAAATAAAAACTGTCGAACTGCATTGCTGCTGGCCAAAAAAAATAAAATAAATAATGTTGAACTGCGTGCTGTAGCTTTGTTTCACTGGTTGAATGTGACATAAGAAATTTCAAAAGGAAAGAAAAAAAAGGCTTTAAAAGGTTTAAAAATGTTGGTCCACAGAAATGATGACAGATGTTCATGCAGAAAATGGCCAGGGAACATTTTTTTGGAATTTTGCCTCCAACATTTTCACCATTTGAAAATGTCCTCATGACAAAATGTAGAGCTGTTTCTATTGGTAATTGTGGTTTGATCAAGCAAACCACAGGTCCAAACCTCAGATAAAGTAGTTCAACTTTCAAAAAAATCAATCAATCAGTCAGTCAGTTAACAATGTTTTGCGGCAGTGTGTGAAATCAGTGTGCCTCATAATCAGCATTCAAGATTTGGAAACCTTAGGCTTGAGAGTGATGCCAGGTAGAATGTTTGTGAATGTCTTTGTACATCAATTGTAATGGTGAATCATTTCATTTTCAGGTCTATCTGAGGTGTCTGCCTCTGTGAGGTACAATCGACGGCCTACTTGTCCTGATGCCTCTGTAGGGGTACATGTTCCCACCCCGCCTCCATCTCACCACCGGAAGAGCCATAGTCTGGGAAACAAGTACGTACCAAAGTTATATTCATGATATGGCTGATACACAATACATCATTGTTTTTGAGGAGGTCAGCATAAGATGTACAGATTCTTGAACAGTCCCAGTCAAAGCATGCAAGATTTTCATGTAAAAATCCAACTAGCAGCTTAAATGAGAAACCGGGGCTGGCACAAATATATGTACATAGATAGATAAATAGATAGATAGATAGGTATGTGTGTGTGTGTCTGTGTGTGTGTGCTTTGTAGGAGCACACAACTTGCCACTTCAGAAATTCAGAAATCACTTGGAGTTGAATAAAAGCATAATAGCAAATAAAGGCAGGAAAAAAGTCACATGATAACTTTCTCTGATAATATCGGTGATAAATTAAAAGGTGAACTTAATGTTCACCATTTTTTGAATTATCCTTCAAATGCAAAACATTGTTAACAGAACTATGTATCTTTGCCTTGTCTTCTAATCACTCATCTGTCTCTACACAGTATGATGTGTCAGTATGGCATGTCAGAGAGTAAGAGTGCCACGTTTCCCATAGAGAAAGCCAGACACCTGTTGGACGACAGCTTCTTGGAGTCCCAGAGTCCAGCCAGGAATGATCCACACAGTACATCCTTGTCCAATGGCTTATCTTTAGGTATAACAGCCTCCGATGTTTGTCTTATATGATGCATGCATATTTTTGTTTTTTTTAATTTATTTTTATTTTTGTTTATTTTGTTGTTTTTTCCTGTTTCCTCATTAGGCAGCAGTGAAAGCTCCTTTGGGGAGGAGCTGTCACCTGGGATGGAAAGGTGAGGATCAACCATTTAATCCTTAAGATTTTTAAATCATTTGAAATTCCACATTGTAAGGTAGAAACATGAACAGTGGTAGGGCAGGTTACATTGGCTTTCTCAATGTTAGCAAAAATGCTGATTTTCTAATTCATCTGTAGTAATAATAGAATTATCAGTAACCCTGGTGAAGTCATGAAAATACAGGTTAGGTTTGTCTTTTATGCTGATTATACATTTTTTCTTGTACAGATTGGGCTATAACTTCAGGAATATTAAAATTAAACCTGAAATAAGTTCAACATTTCAAAGTGGTTATAACCTGAGCCTCCGTTATCTTTGACAATTAATGTTTATCAGAATTTTGCTAATGAATGTAGTTCTGTGTCTTTAGATGTGAACTGCACCTTGCAGCATAATCAGTGTTTCTGAATGTTAACATCCTAACATCAAGTGTTTGAAAGTTTATCATGTATCTGAGTTTGTCCAACTAAATAGATAGCAGTTATAACTGAGTCATACATGGCAAACGGTATAATCACTGTTTCAGGTTTATCAGCCCTGAACTTAAAGTGAAATGTGTTTCCAATATAGAAGATTTGCTTGAATTGTTTTATTTTATACACTCGAACATCTTGTTACATAATTTCTACATTTATACTAAAAAGTCTTGCTAACCAAAAAGCAGCATCCACTTGACCACTCAAACTGACTGTGGCAATGTATGATAAACAGAGGCCGCATGTATGCAACACTGGGCCCAAACTGGAGGGTCCCACTACGCAATTCCCCTCGGAGCCGCAGCTATGTTTACAGGTACAGTGCTTTGGGGGAACAACGGGTCACTATATCATTTCTGAATTTTATTTTCCTATTTTGGGGAAAATAGAAGATGTATTTGCATGTGCTGTCTCACACCCTATCCCCTCATTCCCTTGTTGGTGGAAGCCAGTAATTTCTTGTAAAATATTTCATTTGACAATGATCTTTTCACCCCAATTGGTTTCTAAGGGAACTTGACAATTTGAGTCCACTGAGCTGCATGCACACTTGTTGAATGCTGTTTCAGCCATGGGGGAAAAACTCAAAAGTCAATCCATGTTTGTTTGTATACCCCTCAATCACAGTTACAGTCTCAAAGGGCTTCCCAGATTTTGCCCAAAAGCTTTGAGCCATATGGCACCTTCAAAGAGATCTTTATTGCTTAGGTGAGAAGGCAAATACAATTTTGCTGATTTGCTGATTAAAGCCAATGCCTCCTCCTCTTACAGTACGTATCACAATACGGTACACATCATGGTAGACACTGATATTGAATATTAACCATGTCCCACACAGAATTTAGTACAACAGTCATTTATTATAAAATGTATATCAGTGAAGCAGAACAATTAAGGCCCACAAAGATCTTAAAAGTAAAGTAAAATGAAATATTCTGTTTTTGAATGCAAATTATCATCACGGCACTTGCTGCCGTATCGAGAGGGGACCATCTGCATTCGTCACAATATATTGCCTCATCCATTATATGGTAGGAGCTATAACTGCACTTGTATCACACTTGTATCCTTCCATCTGTGTTCAGTGGTTGTAATTCCTACCATCTAACTTTCAGCCAGTAGAGTGTCTCATTTTAAAGCCTCACATTCTATTCTCAGCAATCAACCAGAGTGACCAGTGGCAGAAGTTTGGCTTCAACATTTGGGCCCGCAAGGAAGGTTTTTGTCGCTCAAATGTTTATTTGACAAAGTAGGGAGACTCCGACTATGGTCCCATTACCAGTTAATCAAGCAGTCAACATTTTAAAATCAAAGGCTGCAGCCAGCTTCCACCAGATACATTTTTTCCTCTTCACTGCCACAGTCTTTGACACTCCTCCGTGAAAGCATATGTTTATTGTTTTGTGTCTGCCTGTCTTCTAAGGATTGTGGATGTTTGCATGATTGTTGTGTTCATTTGTCAGGGTAAGAAAGTGAGAATCTTTATTGCTTACACTGGAAACTATCTATACTTCAATATCGGGTGGACATTTGTTGTTTATCTTAAATTTTATGAATGAAATTTCAGAAATGTCCTTATTTTTACTTGAAAATCATCTGATACATTTTGAGCCATGGATATCAATCATTGTGTCATCAGAGCCTAAGAGACTGCAGGTTTCTATTCCAACCACACAATGCAGCAGCTCGTTTCACTAATCAGTTCTTCCTCTCTGGTTAAAGGTGAGTTCAGCTGTTGCATTCTTTCTTTGGATTTAAACCCTGCAGACTCATGAAGCTTGATGGAGCGTGGTTGAAAACCACTCACATCCTTCTAGGAGACTCATATTTTGTCAAACAGAGATACCTGTGACCAACCATGTAGGAAGGGGATCTCCAAGAAGATACAATACAGCATACACAAGTGGGCAAAAATATTTGTTTTGGTTATAAAGTAATTATTTTCCTTGAATCAACCCTTGCATGCCTTTTCGAATCCCCAACACCCATTAGCCCCTCTGGTGCCAACTCTTGCTATGGATGCAGTGAGGTTGGCAGTGTCACCATTGAGGGGCCCCTTCGAAGGAAGACCCTGCTGAAGGAGGGCCGAAAGCCCAAGGTAAGGTAGTCTTAAGGTAGTCTTCTTACTGTTGTCTAAGCTGTTCTGTTTTTCTTAGTTGTACATTGCAATGGAATTATTTCATGACATTCCGTGATAGCTGTTCAACATTTGCTTTGTCTTTGGCTGCATAGTTGTCATCATGGACAAGATTTTGGATCAGTCTCTCTGGATCGACGCTGACGTTCTACGGGGCAAAGGCACTGAGAGCCTCTGAGAGGAAGCATGTAAGTTTCTCACTTCAAGAACCTGAGACTAACACAACATTGAAATCAACAAATGGAGTGTCAGCGCGAGAGGAAACTGAAGGAAAAACGATCACATCATTTTTAAGGTTACATGGAGGCAAAGTTTCATGTCGCAGTGGTGTCTGACTTTCTACCTGCCTGTCTGTAGACACATTTTTGTGAACCCAACTTTACAAGAATAACACATGATAGAAATTTCAGACATTCAGGTTGCCCCACACAAATGGATTACTAGAATCTGCATTGTATAGGCCGACTGGCAACCATCCTTGGGAAACCGAATAACTTTACTGAGTGTTCCGCTACAGAATAAGCATCATTAAAACGATTGGTCATTGAAGATATCTACACTGATGATTTAAACAAATCAAGACAAACACAAGATGTTGCTGTGGCTGAGACTACAGATGTCGCAAGGCTGTGATTTGCCAGAACTTGTGTGATCTTGTTACCGAACCAAAACTCAAAGCTCAAGGTAACATTAAGGGGAAAACCAGCACATTTACCTACTGATATGCTTTCAGTTAATCCTAATTATTTGCGTCATTGTTAACAAAAAAGTTTGTTAAAAAAGTCATCTGACAAAAAAAAACAATCCATTAGCCATGCATCAGGCCTTCACCAAAATAAACTACTTCTTCTTTCTGCTGATGTGGTGACATCAGTGAATGTGTGGAGCTGTTGCCTTGGCCAGGGGAACCGCCTGGATATGCCTTGAACCAAATGCCTTCGCCGATTCTACCCATTTCAGTTTCTGTAGGTTCCCCCTACAGAGTAGATGAGCTGATTAGACTTTGGAGCAGCGTCACATCTCGCCTCTACCACAACATACATGGTAACTGCATACAAGTATGCAGACTGCTCATTATTTTGATTTCCAACAGAAGACATAATTTCAAATAGCCTACTCACCTTAACTCCCTCACTTCTCATTATGGATCATCTACTGCAGTCCTCTATAGTAAACATCTATCTAATTTCATCTGCCGTGATCAAGAAAAGATCCCAGAAACATTAGAAGTCCATGAAGAAAACATTTTGGCCATGTCCAAGACACAGATTCACCTCCAAAAAGGTGATTCCATCGTAAATGAGTCCACTCACCAGTTTATGTTTCTCCTGGGTCCTCTCTCCACTCGCTCTAAAATTATGACTTGCCATCATCTTGCCATCCATTTTCCGAAGTCCTACCTTTTCAAAAACAAAATGGGGTGGGCCACTTACCCCAATTTACTAGGGTCATTTTTACCAAACTGCATCTTCAGCAATACCTAAAGCTACTTGCCAGATCTCCAGCAGCATCAGCCCATTGCATAGAATCCAGACCCAACACCGTCATGCTCTGATCATGAAGATCACTTGTCCTAAAAAAAGAACTCAGACTGGACAGTAGTTTGCCTTTAAATAGCCTTAAAAGATAGAAAGATTGCATGTCACTGGTCAGACAACATACAGCATACATATAGTCAATATAATGCTATAATAGCTTAATGTCCCCTCTCAGATAAACCGCTGCACCAGAAATCAAAAACAACATAGGTCATCTTCTGGGTGTTGTCACCATGTCAAACAATGCACAATGACATGGACATGTAAACTGACTTAAAGGTGCAGTTCAAAAGACAATGGAACCTACTCTATCAGCAAATTCAGCCTCCCTATATCAACTCATCATGCAAGCATTGCCCCAGTCTGATAACGCTGGCTTTGGATTGCAAGCTTCACTAGATAACCAGCCTTTCTTCAACCTGCAAATAGCTGAGTTTCCATAAACTGCTACTGGAGCATCAGACACCACCGTTATCCCAACACTGGGCATATTTGTTTTTATCTGTTATCTTTTAAAACCTGCTGATTTTATGACTCATCTGTTTTAGTTTTGCTGCCTTTGTGAAACACTTGGTAATGTAGATTTTTAAAAGTGCTCTATAAATAAAGATTGTTATTATTATTATTATCATTTTTATTACTACTGTATAGTTTGCTACATGCTATACGCTAACATTACATGAGCTCCTCTATATGTGTAAGGATGCAAGGATGAAGATTACTTTAAATGAATAAAGAAATTCTACAGTTGGATTCAACAACCCATTAAAATCTTCCCGGCTGGGCCACAATCCTGACTTTCAAAAGCATTACCTGATTCAGTATTCAGATTATCATCAAAGTATATGGAGTAGACAGTGCCTCTGGACAGGAGGATGAGGAAGAGAAGCAAAAGAAGCACAAGCTCGTTGCCTCCTAGATAAAAAGAGGTAGAAGGAGAAGTCATCTCCACCTCCACCTGTATACTGACTGAGCATTTACATGTATTGTAGTGTAGTAGCATATAGAGGTCAGGAAGTGCTTGGTCAGTTGTTACGGCAATGACTCTGGCTTGTGTTGCTTTTTACCCATTTATTCAGGTTGTAAAGTAGGCTGTCAAGTCAAGTCATTTTTATTTGTACAATTTGCCTCAGAGGGCTTTACAGTCTGTACAGCAATACAACATCCTCTGTTCTTAGACCCTCACATCGAATAAGGAAAAACTCCCTAAAAACCCATTTAACAGGGAAAAAAAGGAAGAAACCTCAGGGAGAGCAGCAGAGGAGAGATCCCTCTCCCAGGACGGACAGACGTGCAATAGATGTTGTGTGTACAGAACACAGACAGAATACAACAATTGTGAAAAAAATAACAAAAATATATATTTATAATATATAAAGAATGTGGTGCAGAGGACGCCAAGCAGCATATGTCCACTAGGCAAAACATATGCTGCCATCTTGGTGCTTTTGTCTTCCCAATTCTGGCACACTGTCTAGCAAGGGATCTGTGAGCTTTACAATTCAGGACATTTTTTATTTAAAAACACATGCCACTGATTTTTTTTTCTCTCTTTACAGTTAATTTTAATACCAGGACAGTGAGCTAGATACTTAGTTTTGTCCATATGTACATTCTATATTTGCTTTCGGATTTATTTATAGTATATTTGCTATGAAGTCCACCAACCAGAAATACAAAGACAACAGTGTAAGGGTGGCAAACTAGGTTACACAGCCTAGGTTGTGTACCCTGGGTTGGTTTGTATAAAATCAAAGGAGTTTGTGTGCTTTTGCATTAGCTTGGTGCTGCTACACAAGATCTAATCAAGGTATCCACACTGAATAATGTGTATGTAATTGTGTGGGGCTTTGAAAATGAACCTGTCAAGTTAGAGGATTCTAAGAAATAAGTAACGCACTAACTAGCTTAATTAATTACCTCAAAGGCATAACTGATTATGTATAATGGTGATCACAGCACGACATAAAACAACTGAAGTGTATCATATTTTGTTGTTTTGTTTTAGCTGCTTTGAGGTGAATCTGATGTCTTATGATCCTATGTCCCCCACAGTACAAATCCACACCTTGTAAGAAGGTATGTGTGACAGGATGGATGGTGGTCCTGCCAGATGACCCAGCCAGACCCAACATTTTCCAGCTAAATGACCCAGACAAAGGTGAGCTTCACATCACCAACAGGGCTGTTGTTGTATTTTTGATTACAAAAGTAGAGTTTTTTTTATTCCTTCATTTAAATACAGATAACCATAGAGAGTGCTTTTAAACATCTGTTTAGTGGCATATTTGTAAAATCCCTCCTGCTACCTTGCTTTGCAGGCAATGTTTACAAGTTTCAGACGGGATCCAGGTTTTCAGCAATCATCTGGCATAAAAACCTGGAAGAGGCTTGTAGAAGCAATAGACCTCAGGTATGAGCTTCCCCTGAGTTCAGTTATTGCATATTTTGTTCAGATGTGGTATTCAAGTGGGATTCAATTTGGTTGGATAATTTGTCAACAAAATAATATCTTAAAGTAAAAATGAAACATTATTCTGAGCACCTCTTGCATCCTTAATTTAATGCATTTTTAGGGTGGGACATAATACAGAGAGGAATAGCAATCTCAGCAATCTTGGCGCTATTGCTAGTTAGCTTACTAGATAAGCTAGCTGTTGGGTGTTGGACAAGGCAAACAATCTTCTAAGCAAGCTCAAGGAAGACATACGGCATCTCTCAGAGGGGCTCCAAACAAAGGGCTGTGTCTGACATTAATGTACAACAGTTTTTAATTGCTCCCTTGGTCAGCGCCTGTTGGGTGTCTTCTTCTTCTTCTTGTTATGTTTGTCATCAATTTGTGGGCCTGTAAAATCTGTTACTGTTTTATGCAAGGCTACTGCTTTTGCCTAGTCATGTCTTATGTTGTGAAGCACTTTGTAAACCTGCTTTTTCAAAAGCGCTACAAAAATAAAGTTCATTATTATTATGAACAGAGCTCTGGGTTAGCTCAGGCAGGCAACATAGTTATGTCTTTAGCATATGGGGAGCACCACAGAGAGCAGTATCTGTACCACCAAATACAGGTCTATAGGTGTTTGTACAAAGCTGAAAGTTTTCCTAGTTGAACCCATGCAACCACAAGTCCTTAGGATCCAATGCCCTGGCCTGGCTTCATGAGATTATGTTTAATATTGCTGGCTAGTGCTTCCACTAGCCAGTTTCCTTATTTGAACTAAGTTATTTCTGCTGCTTCAAAATCTATTATGGTCTTATTTTTAGGGGTCCAAGCAGCGAAGCTGCGAGGAACCCTATTGTATTTGTTAGGATTATTATTTTTCTTCTCGTTCTTCTTCTGCCCTAAAACTATCTGGAGCTCAGAAACTGCAAGAGCTGCAGCTCTGAAATTTGGCAGGTAGGTTGGAAATTCCCCCCACTACTCAGGCGCAAAAAATTACACCAATTGGTCTGCAGGGGGCGCTATAACAAAAAAATAATGTTTTGGCCTATAACTTTTGAACCGAAAGTCTCAGAAACAAAATTCTTTTTTCCCTGGATTCTGTGGGTCGAGCCGAATCGATCCATATAAACCACGCCCATTTGCGCCTAGATAGATTTTCCGCCATTTTGAATTTTGTCCGAAACTGTTTTTTCGCTACTCCTCCTACAATTTTTGAGCAATCTTCACCAA
>OMLF01050335.1:0-18504 GCA_900302615.1 Holocentrus rufus
AGAGACACTGGTCTCTGAGACGAGCACTCAGGTGCCATCTTTGAAACTTCCCCAAGGCAGCAGGACCAGAGCCCTGTCTGTTTGAATGGAGAGTTTCTAGATGTTGTGCTGCATTCATGACAACTCGGAAATTGTTACAAATGAGCTCCAAGTTGTAAAAAACCCCAAAATGAAAAGTCGTCCAATTTGGAATTACAAGTTGGAGACTCGGGTCTCATTTCAGAGCTCTGGTTTCTCTGATTTCAGCTGATGTGACGTCAGCACATCAGAGCACATTCATCTAACCGATAACGCTAGCTAGTTAGCTACATAGTTTAACTTCACCAACTAGTTCAAGCAATTTGATGAAAAAACTTGTTAGTTAAAGACAGCATTGGAAATCCATTGATATTAACTAATGCATCTGCTGTTCTCTTCAGCAAAGCCTGAGAGAAGCAAATACTGCTGCATACAAGTCTGATGTTTCCTCTGGAGGAAAATTCTGAGTGTCCTCTTTATGTTGGCATCTATTTTTCCCAGTTGACACCGTCAACGCAACATTGTGACATTTTGGAAATGTACAAGTTGTACTAATTGTAAACAACATAGTCATAAAATTTGTTCTGAGTGACTTTAGTGCCACACAAAAACAATATTTATCACTTGTGAGCTGCGCTATGCACACAGCAAGATCACCACATTCTGCTTTGCGGCAGCCCGTGTCGTTGCCATGGCAACTGTAAACAGTCATGTGATGCTCGTAGTTGAGCCGCAGAGATTATTATATAAATGCATGCATTTACAATTTTACCTGCATTAATTTTGTGGTGTGCAATAGGCCAACAGTTGACATCCATTGGATCAGTTGTAAATAAAAAATGGGAACGTCTGATTGGCTGTGTGTCTCACGCTGATGTGACGCCATTTTTAGTATTTCATAATTTCCCATTGTAAACTGACAGAGTGCATGGTCTCCTTTTTATAATCACACTGTCCCTGGTATTATAGCCATGGATGCTAACTACAACTGTTGCTATGGTTACAGTGCTGCCACAGTGTAGCATTGATGCTAGCTTTAGACATTATGATTGCTGAACTGTTTACTTTATTGTAATGACTTTAGCATTTAGCATTTTAAATCAATATTTCTTGTCAAATAATGAATGTACTTGGTAAGTTCTGGTATAACAGGCTGTGCTCCTCCTGTCAGGGTTTTGATTCACCCAGTTGGAGCTTATTTCATGATAATGACCAGCCTGCTATATAGTATCTCTTATTTATTGATCACCTGAAGGAAACTGATAGTTTCTAACCATGCATTGCTGCTGAAAAACTTGCCCCTGCGTGAATGTAACTTTAGACAAGGCGAGTTTTCAGACGTTCTGACAGTCCCTGAACGCACCGCTCTGAGTCTCTGTAGTTAACAAAATGAGAGAGAAGGGAAGTGTTGGCCCTCTGCAGACCAGAACCCAGTTTGTGTGTTATAAACCATGATGCCAGTCAGTGTGTTATTGTGTGTAATGTATGTATGTGTGTGTGTGTGTGTGTGTGTTTGCCCTCAGGTCTGCAGTGTGTGTGACAGCGAGTAGCAGCAGCAGCAACATGGCTGCAGGTGAGCAGGAACCAGCCTCAGATCCACAGAATATAATCAATAATGTTAATAAGTGGCTGAATTGCTGTTTCAAAGCAGAGGTCAGATTGTCCTCGAACACACACACACACACACACACACACACACACACACACAAACACGTGAACAATTACCTATAAGGCACAGTGAGCTCAGCAGCTTCATGCCTCTGTCTCATACATTTTTCACAGAAATCTGTCACCCTGTGTGTTTCGGTGCTACTTCATGCTAAGTCTGACCTCATTTCAAGTACAGCCACTTCTTTCTCTGCATATATAAAAAGGTAGAAGACATTAAGGTATAAGACATTTAGCCCTGAGGGATGTGTAGTTTACTGGCATCATGGCAGTGAGTTTCTGGGTAATGAAGTTTAAAAATATCAGTTGCTGCCACCATTTTTACTTGGAGGACTAGACTTAGAGAGATCAGAGTTTTTGAAAGGTGACACTAAAACTGATGTGTAAATAAATTTTACGACAGGTATCCAGTGTTTCCTCTGGATTTATATTCTTATCCGGATAAAGTAAAGCCTCTCAAACAGCATGTAAACCATCATAGGCCCATAAAATCCACTAAAGCCCAAGTCTGGGTTTCAGCTGAGAATTTCACGAGACTTCATTAGGTGACGTACATTACATTACATTACATTGGGCTCCTAAATGGAAAATTAATTAAATGAAAAATTAATTTATGCAACATTTCATTGGACAGTTAAGGTTTATTCAAGTGTGGACTATTTAGACTCAACTGACAAAAATGTGGAATAAGCTCATAATTTTGCAGTGAGTCAGCAGACAATGAGCAACAGATATTTGATAAAAGGAAAATACTAATTCTTGTATGCTGGTGTAACACTGGTATCTCAAAGGTTAAATTAAATTTGAACCCTGTCTTTTGGTTTTGCAGCGTTCCTAGATGGCAGAGATGCTCACTCCGTCCTCAAGCGTTTTCCTCGAGCCAACAGCTTCCTGGAGGAGTTTAGGCAGGGAAACATCGAGCGGGAGTGTGTCGAGGAGAGCTGCAGCTTCGAGGAGGCCAACGAAGTGTTTGAGAACAAAGAGAAGACGGTGAGTCAGCGTTTTCCCCCCAAAAACACACATGCTGGTTAACATTAAAAATATAAAGTCTTGCATTCCAACTGTAGTCAAAGTGTGTCAGTGTTGTCAGTAAAATGTATCTGAGTGTGAAAAGTCAAAGTAGTCATAGTGAAGAATGGTTCCTTTCAGAGTGTTAAATTATTGATGCATTAACCTGTAAGAAGTATTTGAATGTTGTAGCTCTAACTGCTCCATATACTGTTGGCTACTTTACACTCTAACAATGCATCACATTTGATGTTTTGCATGGAAAAGCTTCTTCTGCAAAGGAACTCCAGCCGTCAGATAAATGTAGAGCAGGAAAAAGGACAAGATTTCACATTTGCCTTACAAATTACACTAACGCCTGACAATTAAAGGGGGTGTTTTTACCCTCAAAATACAGATTTCTGTTCATTTATTCATTTGTTGCTTATTGGTCCTTGCAGACAGGATGTACAGTAAGAACACCATAAAAATAAATAGTAAAAAAGCACCAAACGCACATAATAAAAAGCACAGTAAAAAGAAATGAATCCCTGCACCACAGACAAACATCAGTTGTTAAATACACACAGGGAGTCAGCAGTTCGCAGTGTGTAAAAGGCCATTCATTCCTGTACAGATTCAGCAGTGTAAAACGCAGTGGAGATAAAAGAGTTGCTGGTTTATTGTGCCCCACCTAAGGGAAAACATCAGAGCTCTCAAATGATTATGTAAAAAAATCAAACTCTGGAATATAACAGTTCTGTTTCTTAAGTTTAGGTTTTAGTTTAATGGTTGTTTAACACTGCCAATGAAGGTATTATGTGGTTCAATATTTAACAGTGAAAATCATTTTGAGTAACTGTTTGAAGTTTGAACACTTCAAGCAGGTTTGGTACATCACTTCTCGCAGAAAGTCCATTAAACGTCGTTAATCAAGCCAGTTAACAGTGACACCTGCTGGAGCCAGAAAGCCATTACATCATGGATATCAAATCACAAGACAACACATGAACAAATCTTTGAACAATTAATATTTTGTGTCAAATTGCTGCTTTCTTTCATAAGTACCTGTGTAATAAGCAGGATAACGTAGAACGAGGCAGTCATAGTTGCACAATTAACTCCGACAGAGCGAAGCGGAGGGTCCTGATCATCCTGTCTGGGCTTTATTTAAATAGATAATGACAGACTGGCTGTAGATTATCCTGTATGTATTAAACACAGTTTTTTTTTTGTCTGCAGATGGAGTTCTGGAAAACCCGCAGCGTCTACACAGTGAGCAGCACCAGCGAAGGCCGCTCCGAGCGCGCCGACACCGTCTACATGGTCGTCCCCTTGCTGGGCGTCGCCTTGCTCATCATCATCGCCCTCTTCCTGCTGTGGAGGTGCCAGCTGCAGAAAGCCACGCGCCGCCGCCCTGCCTACACCCAGAACCGCTACCTGGCGAACAACCGCAGCACGCGCAGCCTGCCGCGCATCCTGGTGCACCGTGAAACCACCGCGCACGCCGACAGCTCCCACCAGGAGTCCAGCTCGCGGCCCACCGTGGTGGTGAGCGGCGTGGAGAGAGGAGGAGGAGGAGGAGGGCTGTTGGCGTGTTCCCAGCCGGACTCCCATCATCCCCAGCAGCAGAACACTCGTGCCCTCTATGTGCAGGACTCCTCCCTGTCGGTGGCATCCCGGCTGTCCGGTGCCACGCCGCCGCCCTCCTACGAGGAGGTGACGGGACACCTGGAGAGCAGCGGCGATGAGACCTCGGCGCCTTCCTACAGCGACCCACCACCAAAATACGAGGAGATCGTAACGGACAAATGAAACTGAGGCCAAGGATGCTGTCAGGTCCGTCGCCTCCCCCCACCACGGAGTTTGAGGAAGGTTGCGAGAAAAAAGTGGTTTGGCTTCAGTTGGCGTTCTTGGCAGCTGGAGGCACCAAGTCCTATTGTATTTTCTCCCCGTATTATTTTCTGCACCTGTAATTTGCCTCTCGTGTCCTCTGTTTCCTCGGTGGATGCAGGCTGAGGCAAATGCCCCCCTCAGCCCGAGTGCTACCCAGGATTATCGTTCTCAGTTACAGGAAAATCCAACCTAAGCACCGAGTGCGATGTTTAGCTTTTCCTCTTTATTTTCCTTTGGCAAACGGCTAACGCCTGGCGCGGCCACAGCGTGGAAAGTACAACGAGGTGCGGGGAGACGACTTGGCAGGCGAGGTGATGGCTCATCTGTCTCTGGCCTTGTAGCAGGCGTGATAAGCGGCCAGGTTTCCGTCACTGCGGATCTGCAGCTCGTGTTGCGTCGCCGACTCGCCACAGCCAGGCTTCTGCACTCGCTGAACAGTCTGTACGACTTTGAGGTTTTTCCTTGCCAACAGGTTGGCAGTGCGTCATTAACACTTTCTTATATATCAGTGTCCTCACTGTTCTCTGAATGTGGTGGTTATACTGTAACTATAGTGCTGTGCATCAAGTATGAACTCTATACATAGTTGATAGTGGAAGTACTGGGATGCTGCTGGGTTTTTGACTTTTCACGAGTTTAAGATGTTTTGTTGTTGTTCTCTGCACTGATAAACTGATGAAATGAAACACATGAAATGAAAGAAGAGAAAACTGCTGTGTGTGCAGGTGAGATTCATGGGATTTTAACAACATCTCACCTCCAAAGGAAAGACGTGTAATCAAATGGCGACAGTTTTTCGGCTTGGCCTCACATTCGTCCTCTGATGCCAAAACCTTATAGCACTCCAGACGAGACCAGCCTCACGATTCACTGTCCTAATACTTACACTACTGACTGTATGTTGATTGTTGCGGGGTGGTCAGCCCTCCTCCACGCCACACACCAGCTGCTGTTCACTTCCTGTGCAGACAATTCCTGTCTATGCTTCTTCTTCACTATTTAGTGACTGAAAAGTTCTCCAGCTAGTCCTCAGAGATATTTCCTCACTCCGGAAAACATGCCTCGACAAAAGCACGCCCACCATGGCCTTAAGTTGATCAGAGAGCCTGACACGGGAAAGAAAAACATGTTGCCAAGTACTGCTCTCCTATGGGAGCGTTATTTAAGTGTAATGTGGTGTAAATGTGTACAGACTGTAGATTCACGAGGTGCCCATGTTCTTAGTAATACTTCCACCAGCCCTGTGTCGTAATGCAAGGCAGAAAATGGAGGCAAGTTTATTTGTTGCCAAATCGTACACCGTCTTACCACTTAACCATATGTGCTTCTTTACTATGACGACCAGTCTTACCGTTAACCAGCGGACCAAACTGATATCTCCTTCTTACAGGCCTTTCTCCTGCTGCAGTTTATCTCTTTGTGCTTGTGTCAAAGAGTTAAAACCAGCGATATAAATTTTTGTAGCTAACCTGCCCATGTCTAGTATTTTTTAGTCTGGTTTAGTGCATAATTCTGCCATCCAAAGCCAAACAGCAGTAAAAGGCAGTCAGGTGATGAATATTGGAGGTCCACACCTCTTTGGTAACAACACCTTAACTTGGCTGTGTCAGTAGATGAATTTAGTAGAAATGGTTAATTTCTGTGCCACTTTTGGCTGGAAACTGACCGTTTTGCCACTAATAATAAATATTTTTGTGTTTGGATAATTTCAGCTTGTTAGCTAGCTTACCGTGTCATGTTGTAAAGACATCTGAATTGCATGCTAGTGAACAAACTTGGGAAAACAAAATATTGTTTTCTGGTAATGATTTAGTAAAGGCTAAGCTACTTTTATCGTTTTATCTCAACAAAAATAACTATCACAGAAAAAGAGAGTAAACGTGTGAGTCCATGGCCCTTTTGGGCTTCTATGGCAGTGGCTAGTAGTTAGCACCGTCTGGTTTGCTAAATTAGCCTGCTAGATAACTAGCTAACTAAACAAAGGGACTACAGAAAAAGGAGTGATAGAACTAAAGACAAGATACTTTCCCAGATTGCCAGATTTGGTAACAAATGCAGCTTGTCAGACTATTCATGTCTATTTAAAACATTACTGAATATATCGACACCAACGCTACAGATATCTGATTGTTTTCCAACAGTAGGTCTTGTTCTTGGCTGGTTGCTGTATGTTTGATTAAATGGTAATGGTGCCATTTTTTGTGAATTTGAAATTGAAGCATTTTGAAATTGAAAACAAATTAAAATACTTACTGCTGTTTGCCTCTGTAGGGCAGAATTGACTCCTCACTGAATGGGAGACAACAGAAACTGTACGGAAATGGTGAGAAAGATTATGAAAAATGGGTATATATGGATGTAAATAGTTGTAGAAGTAAATTGCAGCCAACAAAAGCTGCCAGGATAGTGGCCAAAATCCATAAAGGGATAGTTCACGTTTTTAGATTCCTATGTGGTTCATCATAAACTGGGATCTATGATGTTTTGGTCTTAGAGGAAGTCAGCACTGCTGAAATCCATTACTTCGATGAATCTTAACCCCTTAACAATACTGTTAACAGTATAGTTCACTGTGCAGAAAGACTGATTTTTAGGAATGATTTTCCAAATTGTTTTGAGTCCATATGTTAACAGATTATGCAGTTTCATGCTGATATGTCAAAAACCAAAATAGCAAAGCAAGTGCTTTTTGAATATTTTAAAAGATCATCACAGATCGTGATGATGCAGATGTTTGTCTAAAAACCCTGAACTGTCTCTTTAATAAGTAACACCCCTGGTTGTGACACATCAAATATGGAGCAAGGAGCACTGCTGCAAAATGTAGGTCAAGCATAGATGAGGCCTCTGAACTGGGGCAAATCAAGAGAAGTTACAGTGTGAAGCTACTGCTCTCATGAATGTGTAGTTTTTAACAAGATGTAATTCTCTACATAGATTATCCAAGTACACACATACACACACACACACACACACACACACACACACACACACACACACTGAGCACAATCAACAGTTCCATCCCTGCACCAGTCAGTGTTAGCTTTGTCGACGCTGCAAAATGGATTGTACTGTGCTTGCCTCATTTGTACTATTATATCGCAATGTTATTTATAACTTTTTTTTTATTGTAGGTAGAGTAGTGGTATAGTTATGTAGAGACTAGATGCAATGACAGTGCATATAGGCTATCAGCTGAATATTGCTCAGTTTTTCGAAGAAATAACCCTCACCATCACTGGAAACCTGCAGTGTGCTGTTAAAGTTGCATGAGGCAGTTTGGCGGCCTCAAGTGGCAGCGAGGAGTAACAGTTTGAAGGACTTCATTACCCAGAAATCGTGTAATCTGACACAAACCACATTATCTTGGGACCTACATTTCTTTGTTTTGTTGGCTGGTACAATAGTCTATAGTTCAGTTAGTAGGGCAAGCCACTAACACTAAACTACTACTACTACAAAACTGCGACTGCCCCTTACCAACACTGCTGGTATTCAGTCCATCAAATTTTATTTATTTAGCACATTTAATACATTAAAATGCAGGCAAGTAGTAGCAAGTAGTAGTAATAATGAAATAAAATAGTTTAAAAATAGTGATAAAATATTTTCTGGATATAGATAAATGATTTCTGGGTATAAATAAATTCTAAATAAAATAAATAAAATAATTTCAAGATATGAATTTTTAATCCAGAAATTAGTCAACAAAAATGATATTTAGGTATTGCACTGGCTTCACTTAACTCACACGTTGTCTCTCGGCTCCAGTGATGGTGAGCGTCTCCAGGTTTTGTTTACATTTTGCAAAGTGAAGCTCACACTTTCACAGTGGCGTTTGTGATCAGGTGCACTTACAGCTTCCCGTCAGTGGCTTATATCTGTATTCTGCTTTATTTTTGTTATTTGCTGCCTTTGCTACAGCCTGCATCTGTTTCACACGGGCCTTTGGTTTCATTCCAACATGAGATATATTCACTTTTTGAAAAATATTACATCAGTTCTTACAAAATGATTGATGGCACAAATTCTTGAGAAATTATAATTATTTTTAAGACAAGAGGTAAGACACATTTTCACTGACTGGATCCTGTAGGTTTCAGAAAAATGTAACACATAAAAACTTCAGGTAATGCTGTTCCCAAAATTAACATATTGGATATTGAAATAGAATTGTACTACTTTCTTGGACTACTTTCACATGGGCCTTTTTGTTTACTTTGTATTTTTAACTTGAATTGAGGTCAAATTAACTATATCTATCCGGGCCAAAGCTGTATGGATGAAGTTTTCTGTAGTCAACTCTACATCCACCTTTACACACAGCAGAAGTTGCTCAGGTTTATCCAGACCTGCTACTGCCACTGCCAGTGTGATTGTAGAAGTCCTACTGTGCTGTTGCTCCACCGCCAAGAGGAACTATTTGGAAAATCTCTGTTTGCAGCAGCGTAGCTGCGAGGTTGAGGGGCTTCTGCAATGTCTGCCACTGTATAGCTTCCCACACTGCCAGCTAATTAACAGGAAAAGGAAAGATGCAACAGCGAATTCAAACCGAGGATCTTTGGAAAATCGATCAGCGTGTTGGATTTCTGTTTTTAAGGCTTTTGTCAGAGAAAAGAAGGAGCTCACCTGCAAGAAGTCCTTTGAGTAGTTTCACATCTAACAGCAAAGAAGTAGGACCAAAATGTTCATCATGGACTTAGACAGTAAATAAGGACAAGAGATCTGCTCACTGGATTGATGAAGCCCCTTTTATGGCTCACTTGTTTCATCGAAAACTGGTATTTGTCAGGCATATGAGACTTTTGCAAAATACAAAACTCTTGGTTGCAAACAGACGCAAAAGATCTTTTTTTTCCACCTCTGCGGTGCAGGACTGATCTATTCATCAGTGTCTAAATAAAGACAAACCATTTCTGTTTGGACACATTTGATCAGTCAGCAGAAGGACTGAACCTGTCACTCAAATCAGCAGGCCAACCTGCCAGCCTTATGATAGTCTTCTGATTTTCCACAGTAGTTTCTGAGCCTGCTAAGAAAAAGTTGTGTCACACATACTGTAGGTTTTTAAAAGTAGCATTTAAGTTTTTTTTGTTTTTGACAGTAACCTGCTTCAACAGCCAGAGAACCTGTGATCTTTGATTAATATTTTGGTTCCAAAAGGTTTAATTGATGTAAATTTTCCCTCCAAGAGAAATCTGCCACGCATTTAGAGAAAAAAATTAATATGTACATTGTATTTATTTATTGATTTATTATGTACAGTTTGTATGAGAGAGAAAGAGAAAACCAGGAGGCTTTCAAAACCAATGTAAAACATTGTTATCTTGGTGTGGGTGTGGGTGTGTGTGTGTGTGTGTGTGTGGGTGTGTGGGTGTGTGTTGAAATGTGCCAAAACAGCCTATATGAAATGTCTGTAGTCTTCCTATCTTTCACGAGTAACATCCTCTGTCTCCTGTCCTGTAAGTCAAGTCTCATGGTGCACTTCAAAGTCATTTGCATCAAAGTCTCTTTCCATACTGTTAACCTCCAGCTAATTCCTGCAGCATTGTGCATTACAGAGTGAATTGCAGCGCAGCAGCTGTGCTGTTTGAATTATCGACCCAGCGTTTGATTGATGCTTGTCTTTGCTATTTGTCAGGAGCCAAGACTCCTGGTGCGTTTACAGCAGCATTGTACCACCTGATCCATATTCACCATACCACATAGTGCAAAATTAATGTGTGTGTGCGTGTGTGCACTTACATGCTTGCATATGTATGCTGTTTCCATGCTAAAAACATCCACATATCCAGATGAAACTCACCTTCATGTGATCATCTCTATGCTACAACTATATACAGTTTTCATATATGATGTACCTATACTGTACATGTACACTTATAAATAAAAGGGCACCCTCCAGCTGATGTTTGTTGATGATTTTGATCATAGCACAAACATCTGAGTAAGTTTAGAAATGCAGAATGTGTTTGTGAACTTACAAACTTCTCTGTCTCAACATAAAAAGTTCATTTTTATGCTGATTTTGACTGGGAACTGATCGTTTCATCACTGATCCATCTGATTGATTTTGTGTTCAGACACTGTCGGCTTGTTAGCCAGCCAACCATAACTAGTCCGCTGTCTCAATCTCACAAAAATATCTAATTTGCAAACAGAAAACAAAGTAGAAGGTGACCTCAGCATTAATAATGACTAATAGTCGCATATATTACTATTACTTTAAATGACAGCTTGATTTTAAATGAAGATCACCTGTCTTTTTTTCATTATTCTTCCAAATTACATCCCAGCATCCAGTCAGAGTGGCTAGTCCTTCACGATACATGAAGTGCCAGTTTTATTTAATTTTGTTGCTTGCAAAGCACCAGTAATTACTTTGTGAACACATTAAATTGTGTTTAATCCTACATGTTTTGTGTTACGTCTTAATTCTTTGTTTTCCTGTTAAAATGTTGGCTTGTGGCGTGGGGGAGTTATTTCCAATAATCAGGCCTGGGCTGCACTGCAGGAGGAATGTTCTTTCAGACCATTTAATTCAATCCAGTTCAATCAATTTTCCTCTAACACCAGTTTAACATGTTCACACACCCAGTAGCTTATATCTTGGCTAACACAATAATATCAGTACATACACTGCTTAAAAAATTAAGGGAACACTTAAATCACACAATAGATCTTGATGAAAGAATTACTGAAAATCTTTAATGATGTATATTGTATGATTTGTTGAGAACAAAATGACATAACAGTCAGGGAAAACCAAAATCATCAACCCATTGAGGACTAGATTCAAAATCATACCAAAAAACCAAAGTAAAAAACTGAAATCACAGGCTGATCCAGCTTAAGTGAATTTCATCACAAAGGTCATAAAGTGACTCAGTAGTGTGTATGATCCCATGTGCCTGTATGCACTCCAGACAAAGTCTGGGCATGCTCCTGATGGATGGTGTCCTGGGGGATCTTCTCCCAGACCTGGATCAGGGAATCAGGGAGCTCATGAACAGTATGTGGCAGCACTTGGTGGCGTCGGATGCACCGATACATAGCATCCCATAGGTGCTCAGTCGGATTTAGGTCAGGGGAACATGAGAGCCAGTCAGTGGCATCAATGCCTTCATCCTACAGCAACTGCCTACACACTACATGCAAAACCATTCCCTTTTTGGGGAGTATCTTGCTGTTGCCTCTCCATCGCACCTGTTGTCACTTTCATTCGCATCAAAAAAGGTGAAACTGATTCACAATTACTTGTGCCTCCTAAATGGACAGATTGATATCCCTTAAGTTTAACTGGTGTTATACTGTAACGATTAAGGTTCCCTTAATTTTTTGAGCAGTGTGTTTATATTATTATATGCTTATATATAGTAATATACTGAAATTAATTTCGTCAAATAGCTGTGGTCTTTTATGGTCTTTATGTACTCTTCCTTTCTGTCTTTTCTCTTTCGTCCTTCCTTTCTTCCATGGGGACTCAACACATACTTAGACCAATTAACCTTATTACGACACCTTTCACAGCACTTGAACGCAGCATGGGTACGCTATCACCGGTTAGCAAAAGCTAACGGCGTAACTAAGGTTAAAAGTTAGCTGTTAGCAAAGCAAAGACGCCGTCATTCAGTTTGACACTGTGACCCAGTTTTCTGCTCCTCAAGTCAGGTTTGTCATGTCTCTGTAATTTCGTATTGAGTTTATCTAACATTTATTCGCTAACAGACAGATAGTTGGTGTTACTTTAGACGGCATCGTGTCATGTCGCGAGTCAATATAGTTTGATAACTTAGCGAACGCTGACAACCTGTTGCTAGCTAGCTAACACCAGCCGGGTTTCCCATCCAAGTGTTTTTATGTTAATCATGATGATGCATAGAATCGGAAAGGCTGAGTTTTAACTACACTTTTCGACAAAACATTCTCATTGTTAAAAAATAAGTTTTCAATGTTGCCACATGTCTGTTTGGTCGAAAACTAATGTCTCTCCCATGTATAAAACGGCCGTCGTACTTATAAACGTACGTATAAATTTATACAGTTAGCGTTAACGTTACAGTTACAGTTGCCAGTTAGCAGACGCTTTTATCCAAAGCGACGTACACATGAGATTTCAAATAACACAAGCAAGGTACTAGTTGGAGACCACAACAAGAGTAATACGCACGTTATACGTACGTTTATACATTGGTGGGTAAAAAACGTTAGAGTAGGATTTCCTAACATTTTGTTGTGAAGGACGCTTGAATAAAGGAGCGTTACACCTCGTTTGATAAGGTTATGTTTTGTATAATAATTTCTAACAGTGAGTGAAGCCTGTGTGAAAATAGTAATAGTGTAAGTACTTGTAAACATCTCAAGAGGGAAATGATGATAGTTAAATTGAGCTAGTAAATTGGTGAAAGCCCCCTGTTGGTCCCGAAGCCTCGTTTGCATGTCACTGCATTACAGCACCGCAAAATGATTTCATCATGAAATATGGTCCACACAAAAAAACAACTGTCCCAGACATAATTGTTTCTATCAATCTCTCTTACCCTCCTTCAAAAGTTAAATTGGCCCAAACTGGGGTTAGGTC
This sequence comes from Holocentrus rufus, assembly GCA_900302615.1. Classification (NCBI taxonomy): domain Eukaryota; kingdom Metazoa; phylum Chordata; class Actinopteri; order Holocentriformes; family Holocentridae; genus Holocentrus; species Holocentrus rufus. The sequence continues at coordinate 13,151 of OMLF01050335.1, forward strand.
AGCCTCTGTAAGCGCCAGCTAAACATTATAAGCACCTGTCTGACAGTAACGGCAGGCAGTAAATAAGCCCTGATGATTATATTATTGCACCTCCTCTCTGAGTTTGTCCCATAGTTTTACTGAATGTATAGTAAACAGGTTAAGGAGTGTGACATCTACATTTAGCGGACAATCTCTTGGATTAAGATTTCGTTTTCAGGCCAGACACAGCAGGCAACCCCAGCCTAACCTACCTACCAGTTGGCGAATCCTGTATATTTCTGGATTGTTGCACTGTGGTTTGGATTGAAGGCCCGCTGACGAATGTCCAAATTGCAGGAGTCTAAAAAGGACTAAATTATGTTTCAGTTACTCTGAAGTAGTCAGCTGCATTCACAGCAGAAAAGAGCCTTTCCTTGGATATTTGTTAGCTAATTGTATATTTGTGTTTGCTATCAAACTAGTCTCAGTGTTATAGGGAAAACAAACTTACAGATCCTCCTACATCTGTTCATATTCAGTGCGCTGCAGAGTTATTTTATGATTATGTGTTGTAATTCAACATGCCTACATTTCCCAGACTGCATTTTGACAGCTCCCACAGAATGCAGTTCTCTGTACTGTATGTGTTTACATGGAGAACGATTAGATCTCCATGTAAAATAAGTTTAGCTTCAAGTTTTCCGGTTGAGAAAAAGTCAGGAGTGGAAAGAGACCAATGCTGTGGTGTGCCCCGTCGTCCAAACGACAAAACAGTCATAAAAGACGGTGTTCTGTTTCACATGCTGCTGAAGACCAAGGTCGAAGCTGCAGCTGCATTGCATTCTGGTCTATGCGCTGCTCCTCTGTGGAGAAATGTCTTTCTGTCCTCTTCTACAATGGATTTTGTTGAACGTCGGTGCAAAATGGCAGATCTAGAAATGCCATTGACGCCCCTTGATTGTGTGGGACTGACATTGTGACATGACATCACATCCTCTACATTTGGCCAGGCATACGCAAGAATAATAAAAATACACCAAACAGCAACATGGGCCCAGAAATGCAAGATACATCACCATAAGACAATTTGATAACCAAAAGACCCTTGTAGTCAAACCATGAAAATGAAGTTGCAGGCTGCGAAGATGCAAGACGGATGGTTGCTTGGCGACGACTCAGAATAACATCCTGCCGGATATTTAGTAGATGTGAGGAGTTGGTGTACATAGACTTGAAAAGGTGGGAAACCAGATAGAACAAAAAACAAGTGATTTGTTTTCGTTTTCAGCAGTGCTGGAGTCAGTGCCAAGCTTGAAACATGTTGAAGCCAAGTAGCTCCTAACCAAGTGATGTTTGTGTCCATTCTGGCTGCTGGGAACCATTTTTCCGCTGCCTTTTTATACAGTGTACAAATGGCTCTTATTTGAATACTTAGATCTTAATATATGGCAATTTTAATTATTTCTTGGGCAGCAAGCCAAGAAATAAACTCAGATGATTCACCTTCATTATATTTACAGTTTTCTATCTATCTATCTAAATGAAAGGAAACACAGCAGCACACACTAACAGAATATCCTGTTCATGTAACTGGTCTGTGCAGGTTGTTTCATCATGGCGTCCTTCGCTCCGCACCCCAGCCAGATGTCCCAGGGACCGGGCCGTGATCCCGTCTTCATGGAGGCCATCAGCCACAACATGCGCGTCCCGGAGCGCCTGAGCGTCGGGCCGCGACGGCGGGAGGAGTGGCAGGAGGAGGAGGAGGAGCCTCCACCAGCCTACAGCATGCACATCCCTGATAGGCTGACGTACACAGGTGGGTCCAGACAATCGGCGCCTCATTCATAAATGTGTATGAAAAGGATGCACCAATATGATTTATTTTCAGGCTGATACTGATAACTGATATCTTCCCACCTATAACGACTGAAACAGGCTGACAGGCCTGTATTAAGATATTAAACAACACAATGGTCCTTTTACTCTGTCACTAATTTGACAGTTAAGTGACATGCTGCTGCAACAAAAAAGTCACAAAAAGTCCAAATGTCTGCAGTAAATAGCATAATGGTACTAATACTGCTTTTTATTTTATACTTATTTGCTTTATATCTGTGCATCCCTCAAGACAAAACTTTTCCAACAACACATTTTCTCGGGTTTCAAACCCCTGTCATCTCCCTTCTCCTGATATTTGTGTCTGAAGAGTAATTGTCATGTATGCAGTGAGTTGGACGGGGCGAGACGAATGTGCAAGAAAGGGTAGCTTTAATTATTGGGTATTTTTTGCCCCCATGCATTTAATTTCACTGTCATTTTGTGTTTCAAAAAGAGTTTTGCTCCTCAACCCCGATAAATTCCTGAACCTGGTTTGTGGTACAACATACAAGACAGGTTTGTCTGTTTTTATCTGCATTACTGAACACAACATGCTTCATCTCCTGTTGTTTTCATTCCTCAGTTGTCACTTGAAGTCCCTGAGTAAGTTCAAGTTCATTTAGAGCCCTTAATCACTGTTACAGTTTCAAAGGGATTTACAGGCCCACAGTTTATGGAAAACAAAACAACGACCGCTGACCTGAACCCTCATAACAGCAAGGAAAAAAAAAAAAAAAACAGCCAAAAGGGGAACAAAAAAATGGAAGATATCTTGGGACAACAGAGAGGGAAGCCCCGTCCAGTCCCGGCCAGGACGGGTGCTGAGTGGGTAAATCAAATCATTAGCTCTAATCAAACAGTATTTTTTTGCTGCATGTCCCTCTTCCACAGAAGCTCCTGATATGAGCCCCAGACCTCTGTTCACCCCCTCCAGACCGCCCGTCCACGCCCCGCTGGGCCTGGAGTCGGGCTGGGACGAAGTCTTCTACAGAGAACCTCCACTGGTATGTGAGGAGGGCTGTCAGTTACATGTGATCCATAGAAATGTAGTGAAAGTAAAATATTTTTTTTAAATTTTGTGCTCTAAATCATTCACTCTCACTTCTTTCAGTCACTGCTCATGTCAGTTGTTGTCACAGCTTTAATGTCTGATCAATCTCCTCCTGTGTGTCAGAGTCCCATTCGGAGATCCTACAGTGACCAGAGCTTCGGCACGCCTGGCACCCCGACCCACTCGAAACAGGCTCTGGCCCTGCACAGCCACCCGTCCAGCTCGTGAGTATCAACCTGTCCGGTTTGTAGAGAACGCTCATATCTGTGGTGCCTTGCTTAAACAGGGATGATACATTTTTAGTGTCGATGGCACCTGCAGAAATAGATTCCCTAACACAGGCAGTGTTGGTGCCAGGTTCTGCCCAGTGAGTCAAACAAGACCACAACAGTCCGTTTCCTCCTGGTGAGACCTGCTCTGTGCCAGGTGGTTTTTGCATCAAATTGAGGAATTGAAAACCTTGAAGAAAAAACAGCTGGCTCTGCAGTTCTCACATCGATCACAGAAGTTCAACATCATGAGAAGATGCACGAAGACGTTCAAAGCACAGAGGCATTAATCTGATTTTAAAACAGTCTCGTCTCTTTCCTCTGGCACTCGTTTCCTTCTTTCACTTGAAGACATTTCAACTTTTGAGGAAAAGTCTGTACGGCTCTGCACAGATCAGAAAGCCTTGAAGAGAGTCCCTGATTATTGTGGAAAATGGAAAGGAGCTAATATGACCCACTTGAATTTGAACAGGAAAGTTCAACTTGTTTATGGTCCCAATGATTTATAGAGGTCTATTCAGTGGTGTGATTGTGTATTTCCTCTGAAAGCACCATATCTCACAGACCGCTCCTTTTTCACAGTTACTTTTTCCCTGGGGAAACAGATTCTGCAGGGCGGCTGTGGCAGAAAAGGACACCCCCAAAAAAATCTCCTCCTTTCCATCTTTGTGTGACGGCTCAGCTCGCCTGGTCTCAGGGCCGACTGTTACGTTTCCCCTCAAAACAAAACTTAAAATGGCGGTCACTGGTAGGGGAAACTAGCAAAGTCAAACTGAACTCAACATAAAAATGGGTTCCTTGGGGTCTAAAAGGTGATGGGGAATAACTTATCTACTCAAACACACACTAAGTCTATCAAAATGATAGATGAACAAAAGAAATGGGCCCGAAAAACAAAACTTGGGAGTCACTAAAAAGGAGGGATTGGAGTTTTAGAAAAGAAAGAAAACACTTCAGTTTAAGAAAATTCACACACTCATTCACACACACACACACAACCAGGAGAGCTAACTGAAGGTGTTAACCCTCTGGTGTCACACACTCAACTGAAGCAGAGCCACCAGCCTCCTTTTATAGATTAACAGCTGATTAACTTCAGCTGCGCTAATGAGTGCAGGTGACACCAATATCTGCACATCATGAAGGGGCGGAGCTTACAGACTACCTTTCACCGTAACACGACACGGAACATGTTACTTCACTGTATTTAGGTGTTTGGTTTCATTATAATGGCTCAGGTTCAGATCAGAGTTTATCAAACAAAGCACTTGGCAGCAGTGGTTTTCTTTGTGGGTCAGACAGTCGGTGCAGGAAACGGCTTTTGTGGATCATTTGTTGCCCAACTCAGTGGAAAGTGTCTGTTTTGATCCTCATCCCACAGTTTATGGATTCATATGCTGGATTAATTGACACCTTCTCACCAAATCTCAGTTTTTACAATTCACCTCATAGAACCTGAGGATTCTGACGAAGGTCCCGCAAGAAAAACATTTGTTCTGAACGAACCCAAATAAAATGAAAACCACTCCAGATTTGGACCTGAGAGCTGGGAGTGAAGACGCCGTGCAGTGTGATCAGTAGAAACGTGAAGTGTGCAGTTATTATCTGTGTTACCTGCAGCGAGGGGCGCAGCGCTGCTCCACTTTCATCTCCACATGTAGGTCAGTGTTAAATTTGCACCTCGCGTGAAGCCAGCCAGACAATTTCAGTCATGTGAGTTGAGTTCAGGCTAAAAATGGAGTCAGAGAGGGAGGGAGGAATGAATGAATGAATTTGACCCTGAGAGCGGATTTCCTGCTTTATTTTTCTTATTTCCAAAAATTGTCAAATTTGGCTATAAAATTCTGAAAGTGGCCCGTGAATTTTGCAATCCATCAGCAGCGTTGGCCAGTTTTCAATCTACTTGTAAACTTGCCATATAGTAATGATGATTTCCCCCCTTCTCCTTCTCTATCTGTCTCTCCTCCTTTTCTTCCTCTCTCCTCCATCTCCTCCATACATTTCTTTTTGATTTCGGTTTGATTTACCTTACTAATTTACTCAATTCTCTCCTCTCACCTCCTCCTCTCCTCTCTCTTCCACATCTTCCACCATTTGCTGTCATCCGCTCCTCCCCCTTCTTCCTCTTCCCTTCTGCCTCCTCTTCTCCTTCCCTCCACCTCCTCTCTTCCTCTCGTCTCCTCCCCCACCTCCTC
>OMLF01050337.1:0-24488 GCA_900302615.1 Holocentrus rufus
TAGTGGACATGGATATGGTGCAGGGATGCCGGAGCGAGGGCTTTGTTCACATTCAGCTGGAGCAGAAGTCCTGAGCTGAGAATATTTTAGGGGTTTGTATCCCAAATGATGTGAAAAAAAGAAGAAAAAAAATGCTTTATGGTACTTGTATAGGATTTTGTGCAACTTGATTCTTGGTTGACAATATTTTTACAGAAAGAATATCTTTTACAGAAAGAAATTAAATGATGAGGTTAATCAAAATAAAATATTTTTTCTCATACAGAGGGATTTTTCCTGACCACATGCTGGAACCAGCACACCCTCAGTCTGCTGACAGGCTGATTTTAAGTTATTGATGACCTGTCATTTCCTTGATATATAAAGGATCTGGGTGGTTTATGGTTTCTTTGCTGTTAGAGGTGCTGATACTCAATCTCTCTCTGTGTTAGATCAGATTTCTTCTGTGGGAAGCGTTGTCTCATCACATGGTTGACACTTTATTCCTGTATTTTTTATGACATCTTGCCGTGTTGGAGATGTGGAGTCTTTATGAAGCATTTAGTGATCCACTGCAGGCCATTAGTCATGTCATCCAGGATCATTCATCACAGCATTATTACACCTCTAGTAATTATGATCTTGATCTATAAGCACAAAGGAACATGGGTTATAGTACAGTAGTATACATTTTATGGCAGGGTCACCAACAATACCTTAGGGATGCATTTTGCCTTTGTGGAATAGTGGAAGTGGAATATTGGATGTGGCAAAGCTATCACTTACCTATTTAAGTTGAACATAGTCAATAACCAGTGGCATGTGATGTGTGACTATCAATTTTGTGTTCAGTACACAGAGAAATGCAAAGAGTGAATTCGGCAGACAAATATTACAGCTTTGTTATGGATTATTTAAATTCTGTGGATGAGTTTTTGGTGTTTTCTCTCTTTGGTAGATATAGTAATGAAACATAGTGCATAGCAATGAGACATTTTGGCAAGCCAAGTCCCGCTTTCTTCATCGCTTTTCCAACAGGCATTATTTCTGCCTGTCTGTCCCCCCCGACCTCCCAGTTTTTCCGCAGCTTTCTGGGCATTACTGGCCTTGCTCCAGGCGTCTGACTCCTCTGGGAGACGTCGGCATGTTTAGCCGTGTGGATGGCTGTTGAGATATCCACAGTAAATCGCCTCGGCCTCCAACTTGTTTGTTTGGTCTCCTTACTGCTTTATTTGCACACACAAACTGCATACATATACTAACAGACCCCTAAGGGCGTGTTTCAGAGATGTGGTGTCAGCCTACATATTAATGCCAGCAACAGAGAGATACACAGATACATTAAATGATTTAGATTTACAAGCAATATTGTGCATTTTTCTGTAAGAAGTAGGCTTTATATCACTGTTATCTTAGCGCGCTGTATCTTTTTTCAACAACAATAGTCACTTTGTGAGCACACTATAAATCCTGGTATATAGTTAAAGTAATACTTCAAAACTTTTCTGTATAAATAAACTTTGTTTTCTATATATGCTGTACCCAGTACCCAGAGCTTCTACATTTGCCCGTCCGACTAAATTATGTGCAGCTAGCTCTTTACAGGAGATCATCTTCTGTACAGGAGGTGATGCTCATTATGTTTTGGTAAAGAGTAACAATGATTGCTTGGAATACACAGAAAAGAGAGCTTCACACTTGGCTTGATTGCTGTCATGGCTGAACAAACCAAGGAGAGAGCGCCACTCATGGGAAGTCAAAATTCATCAAGAGAAAAAGACACTGACTGATGAACAAGTTTGGGGGCTAAAGTGCGCTAAAAAGGAACAGGGACCGTCTCTGAACCTGAAGTAGAATGAACATTGCCGCTTCCTTTCGCACTCCAAGATGAGAGGAAGATGAGCGCAAAACACTTAAGCGATGACTTCTTATCACCAAAAGTACCTATGTCATGACAAGCAAAAATTTCATGGAATGTCACTTTAATGGAAGGGACGCAAAACACAACACAAGTTTGCAGAATAATTAAGATCATGCTCATTGCCCACTAGTCTGGAGCAAGTGACCATGAGCGGGGTATAAAGAAATGGAAACTGTAAGGGAACATCTACCTCTATACGTTTTCAGTCACAAAGTTGGTAGAGTATGTGTCCTCTAAAATATTTCATGCAAATGTTGTTCTGGCCTTTTTTTAACGCTACAGATGGGCAGATGAAGAGAAGCATTTCCAGTTTTTTGGATGTCAGCTTCAAATTTTGAAAACCTCCTTCATTGTATCACACCTCTGATTAGCCGTGACAAGAACCACTGATATCCGGTGGCTGGCTGTCACACTGAGGCGCTCAGCGACTGTGATCAGTCAACAGGCACTGGGAGCTCGTGACAAGCTGGGCACAGTGGTGGCTGTTGGCGCTTTACGTGTTCACAACCACAGCAGCTCCTTCTGGATTTTTATTCGCTCATTGAGTAATATTTGTATTCAGCACCTCCACCTGAAAGCAGGGCTGTGTATTGGCAAGAATCTGGCCATACAATACATATCACGATACAGAGGTTATTGCAATATTGTAAGCAAGGCAATATATCTATTTTTTTAAGGATCATACCATACCACCATGCATAAAATCTGAGGTAAAAAGTTTACTTTTTTATGTAGTCATAACAGTGGAATTCGCATTTGTGCAATTTGAGAAAGGAATTAACTTTTGCCTATATCAGTAAAAAATCTTTACAGGCTTCTTTAGCTAAACAAATTAAAAAATTGTGTTACCTATACATATAGACCGCATATATTTTTAGATCCTTCTTTAAAGGTTCACATTCTGTTGTATGTATGCCAGTTTTTAATTTCTCAAGTGGTTAATAACAGAAAATGCATAGTCCTGAACCCCTGCCACAAATCTTTGCATGTAAACTATTAATTAAAAATGGATACAGTGTTTTTGAGAATCGATACTGTATTACAAAACATCATATCGCGATACTCGATACTCGAAATCGATATTTTCTTACACCCCTGCCTGAAACACACACTGCACCTTTTGTTCCACAGCAGCTTGAAAAATATCCTTTGCGTTATTGTTGCTGATCCCCAACTGAGAATAACATTTCCTATTCAACTTCATGTCCGTGATCAGTTCAATTCTCTGTGAAGAAATGGTGATAGAGAGAGCTCGAGGTATAGATTAAAGCAATTTCATTCAACTGCCAACCCGCTGCCACGTGCCCATCACAGGAAAATAAGCGCATTGGACCAGCCGAAGATTGAAGATGAAGACTGCCTGTTGATAGAGGGGCTGCCGTCACGGCGTATATCTGTATTTGATTAATAATACAGCGCCTGGCACAGCCGCGCAGCCACTTTAATGTTCTCTGCCATCAGTTCTATCCTTCATTATCTACCCAAATTTAGCCCGCGTGGAGATGGATGCTGGATGTCAAGGCATCGACCGGCTCAATTGCGCACTACTGATGAATGGGGTCCTTACTATTTTGAGGTCACAGGGGTTTGCCTGAGCAGATATAGCAGTGAATAACTTCACAAAGTAGTTCCCTCCCCCCCGGTCTCTTCCACACTCAGTAGTACCAGTAAAAGGTAAAGAGTGTGCCGGTGCCCCCCGCAGCTTTTTGATTTAGTTTGAGGTGTTGGATCAGTTTGTCTTGATGATGGCCTTTACTTCACTGCAGACCAGACTGACCCAAACTCAATTCAATCTGAACTCCATCGACCCTGCGAGATTCCTACTTTCTGCTGCTGTTGCCCTGAATGAATTGAAGCCTCTAACTTTGTTTTTGCACCCCGTGGTGATCCATCCTCCACGGATATTTTTATTTGTTTATCTATTTAGTTTACCTTTGAGCAGACCTGGCTCGAATAGCTTTAGCAAATAAATGTCCACTTTTATTACTCTTCCCCGTCACAAACAGCGTAATGAATTACTGTTTCAATTTCAGTAATAATATTACAGTTGCCTGTCAAAAAATAAGTGATAACATAATATCACCCTCTCTAAATATCATATTGAAGTTGAATTATCCGGAAACTATTTCCCACGCCCTTCCCATTTTGACTTTTTGTCATAATCCATCTTTGATCTCTCACACTGCTAGTTTACAGTGGATTAGAAATGGCAGGAAAGTCAACCTGAGCAGAATTATTCTCACGGTTTTGATTTTCTAGAGCAAAAGGATGGTAAGAACATTGGACATCAGTGATGTTTGCTTTTCCTGGAGAGATCATTGATTTATCCTGAGTTTTAGAGGTAAGAGAAGGTGCAGTTCCCACCTTTGAAAGACACAGAACAGAAACTAGGGCTGCATGATATAAGGAAAATAGGCAATGTGTGATAATGTTATTGAATATTGCACAATATGACTGGTGATAAATCGATTTTAGAGCGTTGCAATGTCCCTGGTCCAATATTTTGTGAAAATTAACCCAGACAATAAAAGATCTGCACCTAATCAACAAAAAAAAGAATGTAAGGAAAAAATATTGATTGGCCACAATGTGTTTGAGGTCTGCATGTTTGAGGTTTGATGGCAAGTCACTTTTTGCAGTCCTTCACAATACGTTTATCTTGGACGCTCATATTGCAATAACAATAAATAAAGAATTAACTGTATTACAGGCTACTCATTTTTTGGGGAAAAAACAGAGCCAGAAAGATAAGTCACAAGTCAAAATATTTTCTGTGATTGTTATCTTGCATGGCACAAAGACTGTTACCTACATCCACCTGTTCATTCCACATTAAAGACCCGATGCATCGCTCCTTCCCATCTGTTTTTGTGCGGTCTAAAAGGTCTTTTGGGGTGTGAGATATGATCAGAAGGGGAGTGTAGGCGCGGCGGCTCCAGAGCTTGTCAGCCAGTCAACCAGCACCATCTGGACAGGTGATACTGCATAAAGACATGAAGGTATTAGTTGTCCAAACTCCGTGGGGTTACACCAGGACATGGCTTCACTCCTCCAGTCTCTCCCATGTGCGTCTCTTATTACTCTGTGACAATGAGAGCTCTCTGTGTGACTGCCACTCCCCAAGTGGAGGGAGCCGGCGTCTGGGCGCCTCATTATCTGCTCACCTGGCACCATTAATACCTGTTTGCCTAGAGGGAGATGGAGGTAGGGCCGGGGCGGAGCCCAAAGGCCGAAGTATTGACCCATCACTGGATGGAGAGGGGAGACAAACAGCGGTGATCGATGGAATGGGTCACTGGAAAGTGGGACACCGCTGAACCAAGAGCAGCACAGTCAGGCAGATGAGAGGATGTACAATACAAGAAAGTCGCTGTAGAGCGTTGAGAAGAGTGTACTTGCTCATTAGTTTATGTTTGGAGGCTTGGTATTCTGTTCAGTACATCAACAAATATGTTGAAGGGCAAAGCAAACAAACAAACAAAAAAGCACAGTGGAGATTTTACGCTGCGGACAACAGGATCAATACGCCGGCAGATTTATCTCCAGCAATGATTGCTTTGGACAAAATGCTCTCCATGGATAATGGGAACTGTGTGGGAGAAAGTACTAAAATTAAAGTAGTGAGGATGGATAGTCACGCCACTCTAATCCTAAAGGACCCTGTTTACATGGGCCCATCAGTCTCAATTGGCTGATGGGTCTCTTGATTGTGAGTCATCTCATTCTAGGTAATGCATGAAGAATGTGTCAAAAAGGGGAACATACGCACAGCAAAGATGTTTGTCGGTGGTATTTCTTATTGAACTCAACCTTTCCCATAGGATTCAAGCTAGGTGTATACCCACATTAGCACACAAGACAATAAGATTAACAAACTTTTTTTTTGTTATATTACCAAAGATGGTTGACTTCCAAGATCTTATTGTTGCCCATCATGCAGCACCCATTTTTTTGGGAGGCACACACAAATTAATAAATAAATGAAAAATAAAATAGAATAAAATAATAATGGCAGTGTTCAACCAATCCAGATCTCCATGGTAAATGAAATGTCAGCAGAGTATTCACTGGTGTAACTTAGCTGTCTTATTATTTTTGCGAGGGTGTGACAACCAGTGAGGTTTACGTTCACGGCTGTGAGACAGAAAAAGCCAACGTGTGAATGAATGTGTGAATGACAATTTTCTGTGTCAACAGCCACTAAGCAGAGCTTATTTGTAACATGCGCCACCGGCAAAAAGGAACAGGAAAAATGCACTTTTTACTAAAAATACACTCATGTAAGTACCTTTTTAATGTCTAGAGAATACTGTAGTGAAGGATGTATGACACAAGAGAAGTCTATTTTCTGCAACATCTCAGCGCTCATAACAGTTTCAAAGGAGACACGAAGCATCTTGAATTAACGAACACCCTATAGACAGGGGATGGGAGCCTGGAGGGGTGATATACCCAACCCAATTCTGTACCGATTCAGCCACGTTTTTAGAGAAAATAACTTGCTGCGATTGCAGTTGAGATGTCAGATACAGTTTTATTTTTCATACAAAAAAGCAGGGATCAAAAACTTTGAATGGGCACAACTCTGGTCTCTGGTCAGCAGAAGCTCATCTGTGATCCAGGCCCACGCGACTGCATGAGATTTATCCACTGTCATTACGAGGGGCCAAGTTACCAGATGGGGAATCTCTTTGGTAGGAGGGGTTTGTGACTCTGCATCCTGCTCCAATTAGACCCCAGATGTGAAAGTGTCTCTGTGGAAAAAATAAAAAAAGGTGGCTCCTCCAATGGGTGTAAACAGCCACACAGCAGTCACATAGTTCTTAAACAGATCTGAAACAGCAGGACTGTGAGCATCAGCTCCACGAAGCAAACACCTACCGTGCTTCCTGTCCTTGCGGCTCGCAGACGCTAACACTGCCGCTGGCAGCATGCTTAAATTTAGGGAGTAACACCTCACCAGCGACACAGCTGAGCTTCATAAACTGTGGGAGGCAGCCAGTCAGAGACTGGCTCACTTGTAAAGTCAACATTGTTAAATCTCCCCTTTACTTTCCATTACACATCCTCCTACAGCTCTGCTGATGGATTTTTAATTTGTGGAGCCTCTTTAGATGTCTCAACATGAGAGAAGAGGACAGATTAAACAGCAGTGAGGCTTTATGAGTTTAGACACATTTTTTGAGCATTTCTCCAGTTGCACTTTTTAACAAGCATGTTAAAAACACTACCCGTTTTGCTGAATTGTTATTATGGTGTCTTGGATACCTTCAAACGAAGAAAGACTAGTCTTAAATAGCTGGGCACCGTGGGCGGTCTCTCTGGCTCTATCTGCTCTTAGCACCTTCGCATTTTGCTGTTGTAATAGAGCAACATTTCACAGCACCGCGGATTATGTACGTGCCAGTACACAGGCTCTTCTTGTTTTCCTCTTGTATTTCTTTTTTTCTGGAGTTGAGTTGTGATATCTCTGCCCAGCTGTTTAGCCAACTCAATCTCCAGTGCTGCTGTGTGAGCAGGAAAAACATCATTACAGGATGACGCACCCAGTCCATCTGCTTTTTCACTAATTATCTTTTTTTGGGGGGGCACAATGGGAACTGAGGTAAGATGAAGGAGCGATGGGTTATACAATACAACACCAGCTAAGACATCTTTCAAGCTTTTCAGAAAATGAGGAGTAAAATACCTAAATTACAAAATGAAACATGTTTTACACACAGCATGGCAGAGCAGGTTAAAATAAATGATCATAGCTGCACTACATCTGACTTTGAAAAATTGTGAATTGGCATGTAACCTCATGGCAGAGCCGAAAAAGAGCAAACTCCACAGTCCACACTGCACACCACGCTCCTGGAAAGCTTTGATATTTACTCCATTTACTGAGTTATCACTTTGCTATAGAGGGCATGTGAGTAAATGTTACGTGTCTTCAATCATAGAGTTGCGATATTTGAATCTGAGCCATGAAATTCTAAAAAGAAGAAATCTGAATGAACCGAAGCTTTTGCAGTCAAAGGGTTTGTAGCTCCAGATGCCTCCTGTTATATTGCTGTGTGACCACTGAGCAGCAGGCTTTACTGCACAGCAGGAAAAAATAAAGTCTTCCCTTTAATGGAGCTGGGTTACAGTGCATTGGCTTTTTATATGAGGCTCTGGATAATGAACTAGAAGAAGGGCCGTGACAATTGAAGTCGGCAGAATGTTCATTACTAGAAAGTAGGCCTGAAGATTTGCCGACAGATCCACTTACACCCGCAGAAGAGGAGAAATTGAGAGTGAGGGAGAGCGGTAGGAGGTACATGAGAGACGCTGACAGGTACATCTGCCTTTACAGAATCATCTTTGCAGGCCCAGCTGCTCATTTACATGCCGACGTGCTGTTTCAAAGCGCCACACCAAAGGCCCCCGTCAGTCGTCCCATCTTGAGACTGTGACCGGCCTTTGACAACGCTGCAGCCACATCATGCTAATGTGCCCCGGAAAAACGCTTTATCACACTGGCCCTGTCTTCTCAGCACCTCCGCAGTGCCTGTTATAGCGGTGGAAGGGAAGGGAAGGGAAGTGGGGGGGAGGGGGGTGTAAGCTCAAAAATGTTGAGCCGTCATGCAATGAAAGCCATTTGATATGTGTGTCTGCAGTCTTAGTACAGATTATTCTCAAAGCGTACAAAGCAGCATGCATTCAGCCTGTGCGGACACACAAAAGCCAGCTGTGAAAAAAAAAATGCAATGCAATGAAATAAAAAGGATAGAGGGGAAGAAAGAATGGAGAAAGAGCAAAAAAACAAGTCTTGGCAGGCAATAAGATGCCATCCATCCACACACTCATCTGTTCCAAGCCTTTTAAAGATGTCATCCTGGTAAGAGAGCACTTCCTTTAAAGGCCCAAACCTAAAAAAAAAACATGCTAGCACTGCCACAGAACGGGAGAGCATGGGATTGGAGACTTTTTTTTAATGTTCAAAGTGAAAATATGTTCCAGTCACACTCTGCGAAAAATTATGAAGTACCTCTACATGGGATGACTGCCGAATTAGCAGCAAGTGTGCTTGTTAGTAATTTGCCTTTTAACACCAAAGTGCTGCGGTGGCACAGTGTTGTTATAACTAAGAGACTATTTAATTCATGCATTGACTTAGCCACTTCAGTCAGAAAATCACAGAGCTACTTCCTGGTCTGTGGAGGCACGGCGCACCAGCCAGTTGATTCTCCCTAACCCCTTACTACCTGGCGATCCCATCTGTCGGTTTGTTATTGCTGCGTGGCCGAGCTGTGTTTCAATTCAAGTGGAGATCCCAAAGTTTCCAAATATACCAAACATGTCCTGTGGAATTACAGGGGAAATGTTTATAAAATGATGCACAAGACAATTTTCTGTTTGATGTAATGCTGCAGCCATAAAGCAATTAGTGTGATATAAGTTGTCATCGGCAGCTAGAGAATATGTGACACTGTTGTACAATAAAAAAATGTAAATTTGGAGTTATTTCAGGGAGAATTTGAGGGGAAATCAGGTAGTATGTGACTAAGTGCTGCACATGGCAAAAAAGTGATGCAAACTCAGAGATAATATCAATAGTTGTAGAGAAAAGCCATCCATCCATTCCCGTTTTGAGTGTGTTTTGCACACCTGTAATTTCCCAATAACACACCCCGGCTCTCTCTAACACCCTCCACAGCCTGCGACACACAACATCAGTGCATTGCAGGGCGAAGGAGAGGCGTGATCTTTTTCCCCTGCCACCGCCTGACAAAGTACAGAGTGCATAACAGGCTCAGCCTTTCAAAGAGCCCAGGTGCATCATGGAAATTGTTCTGTCATCTCTGCTCTCTCGTAGCTGTGTCGTCTGTGGTTTACAACTCACGGTTACTTCCCAGGCTTGCCACTTGCACCATATAGTAGTCTCTACTCTATGTCTCAAACACAGTGATTTAGAGAGTGTTTGTGTGTGAAAAAGAGTGGGAAAGCATGAATGACAGTACTGTTTCCAAGAGCATTTAGCACGTAACTACAAGAGTTTTGCAGTGTATAACACGTACCTTAAATCAACTCTCCTCCCACATAAACCTTTGGAATCTGCTGATTACGCTGAGGATGCCTGTGCCAGTTGGAATAGACCAACACTATGTGGGGGTGAATGTGAAGAATGCCTTGAGATATGCAACGCATGACTGACTGTATGGAGGCATGGGGTGGAACGACCTCACGGGGCATGTCAGAGGTTATGAGGTCATGGCCTGGGGTCACAGCCACTGTAAAAACAGGCGGAGAGGCTGCTGTGGTCGCTTATGGTCACTGAGGCCAGGGACAATGACATTTTAAGGGATATAGTGTAATTATACTAGCCCCGGCGGTGACATTTGATGGCCAAAGTGACAATATGAATAAGCTGTAGTGCAAATTCATCTTAATGTAGCTCACTTGTGGAGAAGAAATAGATTTAATAGATTTAACGTTTTTTATTTTGTCGGAACCAAAATGTTAACCTTTAATAAACTGAGACAATCATGTTATTAGCCCAGTCGCTATGTATTTTGAGTTTAGCGTCTGAGTTTGGGTTTAGAAGAGGTTTCAAAAGCCCAACGGTTGTAAAATTTCCTCAACACATGTTGAAGCATGTAATCCTTCAACTGAATCCAAAACATGAAAATCAGTAAAAATGAGTTATGAGGTTTTATGCAATTTGCTATGATCGCAATAGGTATGTTACAGTCTGTTGGATACATATCCTGGACATTTAACAATAGCACATGCGCGCACACACACACACACACAGACCAAGAGGTAAACAGATACACAGGGAAAGGCACTGTCCAGACAGACAGACGCGAGTATTTTCATGGACTCAAGCAGATCTTTTATTTGGTTTTAGGTTTCGCTTTGAATCCCTGTCTCCTCATAAAGGGGCTAAGGATAATGCAGGGTTGACATTAATGTGACACATACTTCCCCTAGCCTCTGGCTTGGCTTTAAATGAGAGGGAGAGTGAAAATCCACTTGATTTTTATTGTCTACAACACTATGGTATATGAGACGGCTGCCCTGTGCCAAGGCCTCCGGGTATTTTGAACCTGGCTGACCGCGCCGTGAACTTTGACCTGTTTCCACACAGACATCAGTCTAAATGTCAGGTTAGTATGCAGAGTAGTGCTAAGTGAAAATAACTGTAAACTACTGCCAGGGGCAAAATATCTACATGAAAAAAATCAATCAAAATCCAATACCAGATTGACCGAACTCTTAATAGTGAATCTGTTGGTTGAACCGAAAGGCAGGAAGAGAATTTGGTGATCCCAACTTTCAGCACCATGGACAGCATCAGAGGACATGTGAATGAGCTGTAATCTGGCATCAGAAATCCTGCCGACTCTACCTGCAGAGAGAAAACATTCTCCGTTAATTACAGCGACGTCAGTCCATTAGTGTGCAGTGATCCGATTAACAAATAACCAGAACCCCTCAGAAATGTCTTTTTGATGACTTTGAGGACTGCCACGCTTCTTTACGCATCACGACCTCAGTCAGACTCTGGGTTTAGAAATTACACGTTTTTTTCTCTGCCTTTCAGCGTAAAACAAAGGGAGCGAAACAGAAAAGAGAATAACTTCACATGACAACGCCTCAAAGACTCGCACAGCACTGGTGAATAAAAGGGTCACAGACGTAGACATCTGCTTTTAGCCCCAGATCAAATTAAATGATGAACGTTATGGGATAATGCACCATGGCAAAGTGTGGACATTAGTCATTAGAGTAGCCACTTATTTTCCCCCCAAACAAATCAATTAAATTATGTAAAACAGAGCAGCACTCACCACTTGCTTGATGATGCTGTTGGTGTGTGTGTGCATATGTGTGTGTGTGTGTGTGTGTTTTGGGGTAGGGGTGGGGTGGAGGGGGGGTTATCTGCATTTGAGAGAGTTGAGTGGATGAGTGGGTGGAAGGACTCATGCCTGCATGTTGTGATTGCGAGGGCATGTTTTCATGTTTGTGCGCCTCTCTCTCGCTCTCTGTGTATCTGCATATTTCTGAGCCTAAACCGGCTTCATTTTCCGCACAGCTGCTATGTAGAAGGTTAAGAGCAATCGCCCTACTGGGAGTGCAGGGCTGGGATACTCCAGATCAGTTCTGCCACCTGGGAGCGCAGGGCGTGACACATGGGCACCAAGGCTAGCGGAGAACACTCGTATGTGGCATTAATTAGCAAAGCTCATGGAGTGCTGGCATTGTGCTTCTCCGTGTGTCTCTACCCCTGCTCAAATAAATATATCCAGAATGAAAACAGGAGTTATGCTACATGGATGGAGGGAGTTGATTGTCACTCTGTAATTTTCAGTCTGACAACCTTGCGAGTGTGAGAGGCGTAGGTGTGCCGGTGACAAGGAGCTTGCTTTTCGGCTGACAGCGTAACAATGCTTGTCAAGCGTGTTTTCCCCCATTCAGATTCACATTATGCATGTCTCTCTTTGGAAATGCCAACTGTGCAAACATCAACTTTTGATACCTAATGTGATCTTTCACTTTGTGTTTTCGTTTTTTTTGTGTGTAACCTCCCTAAGCTGTTTCGTGATGGAGCAGACAGAGAATGTAAGGGTGGAGACGTTGAATAGAGAAAGAAAATGGCATAGCTATGGTTCTGGCCGCCTTTCTGACCTTGTCGGTGTCAAAAATAGGCTCAAGTGGGATAATGCTGGCACCTATTATTTTCACATAGGAACCATTTAAGGCTGGAAGTCATTGTCATACCCTTTTTTGAAACTGAAAGACTTAGTTTTATCTTTGTGATAATTTGGGGTTTATGTATTAGTATTGAGAGGCTCACAGTAAGTAGTCCTCAGACTCTGTTTCTATACAGCTGTGAAGATAAAACATTGTGGGAAGGGACAAACAGCATTATGGATAGGGTTTATTGGCAATAGTGACATTTTTGCAAGCGGAAATGGATTTTCTAATATTTTCCCACAGCTCTTTTAATCATTCTAAATGCCAGTTAAAGCTAATTTGTGGTTTTCAATGTTTGCAGGAAACTATCAATTCAGTGGCCGGCCCTCTGGCCTTTTGAAGTTAATGTTGATCTGCATGAAGTGAGAGGCTTTACGCCTTGGACAAAGTGAATGCATCGTTGCATTGCATTTTTTTGAAAGAGGCAATAATAACTGCCTCTGTCTTGTCTATGTCAACATTAGTTTTCCATTCACAAATTCAAAAGGCTAGGCTGTCACTAGATTTTAGAAAGCAATTAGTGATAATATTTTGATCTGCAATACACAATCAAATGCAACATAATTCTTTTTAGTCAAATAAATTCAATGCTCATAATGTAATATGTTATCAAAATTACTACAGTAACAAGCTACCAACAGCTTGCACAATATTGGACATTTTCATACTTTTGGTGAGGGTTATGCAGTGGATTTGCAAACACTGGAGAAATGCAATGCTTGCTTGACCCAAACTGCACTGCAACTGCTGCAGCACACTATAAATATCAGTGCAGTGTTTCTTAAATTAAATGTTCAAGGCATAAAGGTGGGACAAATGAGGCAATGAGCAAAAGGTCCTCAGTTTGACTGTGAATTGTGAATATATGTAACTGTAGGGACATGAAGTTAGCAGGACATCGTTGAAAATAAAATGCTCAACACAATCTCTCCTGGATAAAGGTTAAAAGCAAAATCAAAATACAAACTGTTGACCAGCCTTTCTCCTCCAGCAGGCCTTAAAGGAGATCTGAGATGATGAAACACAGATGTGCTCTCACCGTTTAGCATGAAGAGCCATCATAACTCTAAACCCCACGATCATATTTCAGACAATGATGCATTTTTGGAAGATTTATGCGATGGAAAAATAAAGCTAGTTACGGTTATGAAGACGGAAGGTTATGGTTTCTTGGCCGAGGGAGCAACAGTCAAAGTGTGGAAATGGTCGGATGTTGCTTGTTGTCCAATAGCC
Source organism: Holocentrus rufus (assembly GCA_900302615.1). Lineage (NCBI taxonomy): Eukaryota > Metazoa > Chordata > Actinopteri > Holocentriformes > Holocentridae > Holocentrus > Holocentrus rufus. Next base: position 13,862 of record OMLF01050337.1, read on the forward strand.
ACAGCTTCACTGCCTGTTTCTTGCAAATCATGTAGCACAAACAAGCATGAATAACTTGATATCTCAGGAAATAGAATAATGATGGTTAAGTCATGTCATAGGGAGGAAGTAAGTTTTGTGTTTTAGCTGCCAGGTTGTTCCTCTGCAGCTCTCTTCCGTGCCAGAATGGGGTCACATAGTAGTTGCAGATAATTTTCAGTGTTTGTTTGTACGTGCTTGCAGTTGGGTGGGGTTTGTCAAATGGGAAAATACAAGATGATTTGAGATGTTAAGATTTTCTCTGCACGGCTTCATTATGCTAATTCTAAGGGTCATCGGTCAGACCTTATGACCTATTAGACATTTGTTTGTTTGGTCTTTTGTATGCATGTTTTCTTCTTCTGAATGTGTTCTTTACATTTTGTTTTGTTTTTGTTTGGTTGTTAGGTTCATCCTGGTCTTCAGCTGCTTGGTCCTTTCTGTGTTCTCCACCATTCCAGCTCATCAGGACTTTTCTTCTCACTGTCTGCTCATTCTGGTAAGAAACTGGACATCTATCAGCCAAAAATAACTTTTCCATCAACAAAATGCCAAATCAGTCCCTTCCCACCATTTTTTCCTCAGGTCTTATTTTCTTATGCAGTATTTCTTTATCTGATTATTTTGATTATTTGCTTCATAATAGCTGTCATTACATTACAATCTGACCCAATACAATTAAAATATGACCGTAAGCTATTTGCACCATTGAGGCAGTGCTTTTCACACACAATCTAGACATGCACACCATAAAGTTTGAATTTTGTGGGTCTCAAATGAATGTAATAAACTGGAAGAACAAAACTCATAGCAAACCTCAGCAAATGACGTTGTAATAACACTGCTGTTGGTGGTTTGGCACTTCTGAACTACTTCCCAGCAGTCTTACAGTAAGAGTCAGCAGGAGGCCGAAGTCACTGGGTCAGATTCGGCTAAACTTACTGTTTATTGTACTTATTAATTAGGCTAACGAACCCTCATTCAGCCGATGACAGATCACATTCCAGGGTGGAGGATTCTGCATCGCAGATCCTCTGGCAGCCTGGACACATTTCACACAAATCATGGCAAACAGCCAAACATAGCATAGCACATTTGAAATAGGAGGCCGACACGACTAAACATCGCTGAACTCATGAGCACATGGAGATTTTTTAGAGGGAAACGAAGCAAAAACAAAAAAACAGTGCCACTTTGACAAACAACGCGACAGATGTAAAAGTGAACAATGTCACAACAGTTTTGAAGAAAGCTGCATGGTACGATCTTTTTGAAGATTAAAGTCATTACAGTAAATTGATTTAAGTAATGGATCCGTGAAGCACTGTTGTCATGAAGTGCTTTAGATAACAATACAACAACAAGTGAGAACTGAACCAAACACAAGAATAAGATATCAGACCAAAGTTCGTATGTGTGCATGCCAGCTCTAGGGCCAGACCGCAGGAAGAAGAAATAAATAGCAGCCCTACAGCAGCATGACTGCCAAATCAGTAGCCTAGTTGTTAAAGTGTCTGCATTGATACTGGGAGGTTTACTTGCTGGAAGTACCAGTAATATTACTGCAAGAGGGTCTCAGTCCTCTTCAGAAAAGAAAGAACTAGGAGTGGGAACAAGAGAAATACATTTCTCATAACACAAAGCATGACTCTAAATATATTTCTGAACCGCCTCTACTGACAGAACAGGTTAGTCATTTGTACACTTAAACAGCATTTGCTATAAATCATGCTCCTACATCAATAAGATAATGGGACAGACAGTCTGCAACACATTTCTAATGCTTTAATGCTTCTGGTGCCAATTATTACCCCTATTTGGCTTTTAGTCTTTAGGCCTTTTGATCCCACAGAAAATAGTGGCTAGCCAGCTAACAGAGCACTAATTGCACAAGTGTAATGGGCTGCTGAATCAGTGCATGCATTAACAGACCAACCTGTCAGCATATATTATCATCCAAATCAGGAATGCATACGAACTATCTATCACAGATTATACTTTAAACAGGCAGCCATTTTAATTTCAAAAACCCTGCAGTAAGCATATAAATTGCACATATTAGTGAACTTAACTTTGCCTTGAGAATTGCATTAGTGCTGGCTGTTATCATCATTACATGCTGGTGAAAAAGAACTGCTGCTGTGGCGACTGACTGGTTTGACCTTCCTGTAGGAGTTTGTGATGATTGTGGTGTTTGGGTTGGAGTACATCATCCGTATCTGGTCCGCTGGTTGCTGCTGCCGCTACCGAGGATGGCAGGGACGACTCCGCTTCGCCAGGAAGCCTTTCTGCGTCATAGGTGAGTTGTTGTAGCAGCTTTTTATTTTTTTTTTTGTCAGCTCAGCTCTTGAAATGTCTCTGCAATTTACATCATGAATTTGGTGTTTTGTTTAGATATTATGCACCAGCCACAAACATTGAATTTGAATCAAAGATGTCCTTATTTGAAAAAAAAAATCACAATCATCAAGGATTGTATTAATTTCAATTCAAGTGAATAGTTTTTTAACCCTCTTTGACTCTTCAGTTGCCCTCGAGTCTCTCACAGTTGTCCTCTGAGTGAACGGAATTTGTTGTCAGACTTTAGAGGGCTGCCATAGCACGCTATTGACCATAGTCTGCCCGGGTCATGTTCAGTTGTGGTTAAAACAGGAGAGAGCATTTGCGCAATGGGGTTAAATGAACTGTCTTTGATTCTTTCCACTGTTTAGACATGGATCTCTCTGCTGCCTCTTGGAAAGCACAAGAGGGTCCTTGAAGGAGAGAGCGAGCAGGGCTTAGCGGTCAGGCGGGGTGCTGCGAGCGCCCATCATCACACTTTGTAGAGGCTACTGTCATCTGCCAGGGCTGAGGGAATGTGAGCAAAATAAGGCACAAATTGGCCCCAAAACGAAAAAAAGAAAAGGGAAGATGGAATTAGAGGGGGAGGCAGGGAGTCACACAGAGTGCGAGTGGGTGAAAGAGAGAGAAAAAAAAGAGAAAAAATAAAAGGTTGACTCAAAGGGCCTGAATGTTAGACAGACAGAAGAGGTACAGATTCAAACCCAGGAAGCATTTGTGGTGATGACAGATAACTCAGCAGCTGCAGCAGTAACATTCTGTTACCTGCCGTCTGCGCTGTTAGCAAACATGGCTTGCAGCCTGTTATATACACGGAAGTGCTGCTTATACAACAGTGTGCTGTGTGATTATATGTGCCTTGTCTCACGCTCACTATGTCTCCATACATCAGCGCGCGGCAGCAGGACACACAAATAAGTAAATGGAGAATGCTGAGGTAATTATGTGACGTCATCAAAATCAGGGAGAAACACCACAGCTGGCGGGAATATTCTACTAAAAAGCATTTTGAGGGCAAGAGGGATTCTCCTTCAATCACAGGCAGGTGGAAGCATCAAAGGGAATCAAAAGTGCATGTAAACAGCTTAACCTGAACACGGCCAATAGCGGGGTTACTTCATATGCGGCCGTGGTGCGTTCTAGTGTTGCAGATGAGTGTATAAATCTCCCCCACACTGTTGCTGACAGGGGCCATAACTCAACAAAGCCGCCACCAGCGATTCTGTTGTGTGTGTGAATCTAGATTTGTACGTGCACGCGTGCATATATGTTCATTTTTGTGTGCGAGAGCCTCACGGTGCCCAGAATCAACTCGTAAATTAAACGGGACTGGAACCAATTTTACCCTAAGTGGTCCGGGCAGGTGATTTGTCCAGTGGAGTCATTTAAACATCATTAGTACCGAATCCTTCAATTTTGGACACACTCCCCAAGGACTCGGAGGCAAACAGCAGCTGTCAACCTGGATGGATGATTCCTGCAGCACAGTTCCCATGATTCAGTCGGGTCGGTCCACAGGAAGTGTGTTAGTAGAGGTCCTGGAATGCTGTGCCCAAGGATGAAGTGTAATATCATGTAATCTTCCTAATGCAGTGTATTTGGCAGGTTTCCCTGTAGGGTGTGTTCATTTTTGGGTATGTGTGAAGGTCAGAGCCCTGTGTGCTGCCCATGAAGGCTTTCATTACCAAATACCACACATCCGTTTTGGGAGAGTCTCTAAAAGATAGAGAAGAAAGTGTCATACTTTGTTGGGGTTTTGTGCTGTTTTGTAAGACTAGATACAATATGTATTTATTTTTCCAAATGATGAATATCTCAATTTGGCATGAAGCTATTCACAGAAATGATGGCACTGTAGGAAGGGTGGCAACTTGGGAAATCATTGCAGTACCTGTAATGCAAATCTATCAGTTTGAGTAGGTGGTGGAATGCTTTTTAGTTAAGATTAAGAAGTTTGTGTTACTGTATGCAGTTGTCAGCACGGAATGAGAGATTTAACCAGATTGAGGTGTTGACAATATGTGGATATTGTTGAATTGATAAAATAAATAATAAAAATCCATTAATTTTGCATTTTGTCACCACAAATTTGTAAATTGATGTCAGTAAATAAGATCTGTTAGTTGAACTTGTGCTTATATGAAAATCACAGTACAGATACATTTTGATAACCCAATTGTCACGGACACACACACACACACACACACACACACACACACACACACACAAACACACACACACACACATGTGTATGTGTTTGTACACATACAATACACTCAGCCCTTTGGGATTTTCACTGTGACTCATCTGTGACCCAGAGCTTTAACAAACCAACCAGAAGAATGTCATCTTAATCACACTCCTTACCCTCTGCTGTTAATCACTGTACAAAAATCAGATGGTAAATGCCCCTTCTACATATTTGCAGTGTAATAGACCCATGCACTCTAAAATGTTGCTGTTGTTGCAGAAGAAAGAACAAAAAAAACATTTTAAACTACAGGTTTCCTTGATAGGTTGAGCAAGTCTCATGACCCTAGCGCTAATGAACCAATTCAAAACCCATGATTGAAAAAATTAACAATATCTTGGTTTTCGGCTGTTGGACAACATCCCTGCTGAAGTCCCAACAAAGCAGACATGTACATTATGTGGCTCTGGAGGAAGAGCGTCAACTTGCAAAGCACAAATGTGAGCACCACAATCAGGTGCACTGGAATGGAATACACACATGCAGTTACACACTAAACTGACCCATATAAAAACACACACAGACATGCACATACACGCCTCACATTGAAAATGCCTCAACAATAATCCATATAAATAAAGATTCACTTCATGTACACACCAGTGCAGTTCATTGTTTAAATCACAGAGGCAAATAGCCATTACAGTATGTTAAACCAAGCGGTGCCATCAGTGGGTTCATCATTGCTGCATGATTTAGCTTTGTTCAAACCCACAGGACTTTAGTTTAAATTCTAGTGGAGATCTCAAGGATTTCAAAGACCTCAAATATGTCCTGCTGAGTTACAGGGAAATGTGTATAAAATGATGCACAAGACATGTAGATGTTTTCTATTTGATGTAATGCTGCAGCCATTAAACAATGGCATCTTGGGTTTGAATATTTCATTCGATGTAAGTGTGATGGAGCTTCAGTGAGGCAATGCAACCATTGGAAGCATTGAAAAAAAATGTAACGTTGAAGCTACTTAAAGGGAAAGTTAAGGGAAAATCAAAGCGTAGAGGGCTAATATATATTTGTTTCTAAAACAATTTATTTCAAGTGTTTGTCACGTGGATACACTACCACTGTTAGTGCTAGAGCAAGACAGATGGAGACTCCAGATGCGGAGTTATATCCACCAACACACACACACACACACAGACATCTGTCTGTCCATCTGCCATTCACTTCCCTGACGTTTCTGTTTCTGCACCTTCAAAGGGAGCCCGTTGCGGCTCTACGGGTGCCCCTGGGGCTCTCATCCCCTGGGTGTCATTAATGTATTTTTCATGGTGCCTTTCCCCTCTTCCTCGCCCCACCGCGGGTCAACCGGTCCATGATTTATAAGGCATGAGCGATCACCCACACCTCGGTCAGCGCTTTCCCCCCCAAAAAAGTCGGGTTCAGCAGAAGGACAGTGGCAAGCGGGACGGTGGACTCCCAATATATATAGAGATATAGATATATATATATATTTAAGGGAAAAGCTCTTGAACAAAGTGAACTAAATAATATTACTTCAGGTTAGGGTTTCGCATGGCGTGGCTTTGAAATGGCAGATCCGGTTGAGTGAAGAGCGAAGGGGAAATGAGGGGAAAAAAAATTATATTTCTTGTGTTAAAGAAGCTTGATACTCCAGCTGTTTGTGTTCTTTGAGGGTTCGATGTTTTCCTTTTGCTGATTGTGGTTTCTGTGTGAACTTCCCCTGCTCGGAGTAAAGTGGGTGCATGTGTTTGTGTGTGTTTATGTGTGTGTGTGTGTGTGTCTGTGTGTGTGTATTATGTTCTTTGCCTGTGTGCCTGCTGCTGTGCCCTTGCGTCAATGTTGAGGTATCTGTGTGTCACAAATTATATGCATTGTACGTGTATAATTATATGTATTATTATGTATGCTTATAATATATTATGCCCTTTATGGAAAATTGAAAAGATGAGAAACCCTTAAGCAATTTCTTAAATATCTCTCAGTTAGATAGCACAAGGATCTTGATCAATTGTGTGAAAATAGAACAAAAGTGTGTCCTGTCCTGTGCGTATGTGTGTGTGTAGCAGATCGATGTGATAACCAGGAAGTAAATCTATATGCAGCGAGAGGACACATTCTTCCATTGTTGATGCCCTTGGCAGATTATGTCAGCTCCAGTATGATGGAGTCTTTGTTGGAATAATTTGCCACAGTCCAGTGTGAGACTGAGGTGGCAAGGGCGCGCTGCCGTTAACGCAACAACGTGATTGTTTACGCTACAGATGTCAAGCCAGGCCCGGCTCCTCTGACCCCCCACGGCTCAGATGAGCCATCAAGCCTGTCTGCTTGGAAAGGCAATTTCATATAAATATCAATATTAATATGTTATGCTTGCCTTGAGGTTGTGGATTTAAGTTGTTGGGGTTGAGTGCCTCTCTGCTCTTCTTTTGTTTGTTTGTTTTTGTGTCGTGCCAGTTCATTTCACTTAATGTTCGCTCACATGTCTTGAACCATATGTGAACCCGAGTGTATAACCTCGTCCCGGTTACAGTCGTGTTATACAACCATGTTTGGGTTGACATCTTAAAAGGAGTAACCGTTTTATAACCACGTTCGAGTTTGCTTTTGTGGCAGTCGGGAGTAAATGGAATTACAGCAGTATTGAGTTGAATAATGCAAGAACCCCTAATGAAAGCACAAAGGTATACTGTGTGAAGAGAGAGGGTATGATAGAGGGAGGGAGAAAGACTTGCTTTCCAAAATGACAAAACGTTTTTTTTTTTTTTTCCTTCATTTATAAAACCAACATTTCTGAAGATGAGGTCAGCTATCCTTTGAGTTTCAGGTAATGCAATTTTCTCTCAAGAACAGCGGGGAAATAGGGGCTTTCAAACGGCCTCTCAAAGTCATACAATAAAGAAACTGGAAGCCACTGCGAGCATCACAGCTTGAGCTGAGTTTTGTTAATAGACGCAATTATGGTGCATGAAAAGTAATTACAGAACACAAAGGCTGATAAAGACATGCAGCCATAAGCGACATGTTTCAAGCACGTGCACGCGTGCTTGATACACGCATGCAAATCTATACTTACTCTAAGAAAAATGTGTTGTAGTGTATTTTTTTGCAAGATATAAATATATGCTAGTGTGGAATTTGTATATTTGTTTATTTTAGGATCCCCATTAGCTGAAAATGTAGTAATCAGCTAATCTTCCAGGGGTCCAATCATAAGACAATGACAACAACAATAAAAGCATATAATAAAACAATAAAGAATGACAAATGAACAAAAATGAAATGAAAGTGATGAATCCCAATGAGGATCAATTGTAAAACACAATAGAATTATTACAATAATGAAAATAAAATGTATAACGGCTATCAACATGAGAGAAAAGGATAAAAGAACAAAATGAATAACATTGCTGTTATGCATGAGCAAGTCTTATTCATTCAAACAGAAATGTATGGGAAGTTTATTCCACGCCTGTATGGATCTGTGCATGAACATCCAATGAAAGGGAATGAAACCCTTTTGGTGAGCCCCTTGTGTTTGTTTCCAGACATCATCGTGCTGATAGCGTCGGTGGCGGTGGTGTCGGCGGGCAGCCAGGGCAACATCTTTGCCACGTCGGTCCTGCGGAGCCTGCGCTTCCTGCAGATCCTGCGCATGGTGCGGATGGACCGGAGAGGAGGCACCTGGAAGCTGCTGGGCTCTGTGGTCTACGCACACAGCAAGGTGGGCTGAGAGAGAGCGAAGGGGGGATTTGTTCGTGAATTTGACACTTTATTGATCTTTGTAGGGAAATTTCTTTTCCTCTTTTTTTTTTTAACTACAGAACAGCGCCTCAGGGAACTAGTTGGCATTCAGTGTGGCAGCGTTGAATGTGTGTGTCGAACACCCCCTTTCAACTGAACTCACTATGCCACACTGCTACCCCATATATAGACAGAGTATATTTATATGCACACATCAATCTTAACCCGATTAAGGCAATACTCAGACTATTGAAATTTCCTGTAAATGCCTTTAGCTGATTATCTTAATCGGATTAAGGGCATAATCAGAGTAAGCATAACCCAGCTAACACACCTGGATTTCTGCTCAATCTTACAAATTATTGGGCCGTGTAAACGCTTTGAATGTGCCTCTGAATTTTCACCAGACGCAGCGACCTGCATGTTGTATTTACAGAGCAAACACGGAGTGCGGAGTGACTGATTGTTAATGTGTCCACGTAAACATGGTTGTCATAAAAATGCTGTTACTTCGAAGCATATGAACGTTGTAATTGAAATACTGCCTTAAGCTGATTACTCCCAGCCCTGTGATGGACTGGCGACCTCTCCAGGGTGTTTCCCTGCCTTCTGCCAAGTGCATTCTGGGATTGGCTCCAGGTCCTCTGTAACCCTGAATAAGAATATGTGGCTAAAAGTCAATGAATGCATAAGTGCATTTTACATACATAAATGTGCTCATATAGAGATCAAGACATAAACTTTATGTCTTGATAAATGCATAAATTCATGTTCAGACAGAATGCCACATATTAATTACACAAACGCACGTGCACATACCAGTGCACATACATACACTGTGCATATGCATAAATATTTACACACATGCAAAGAGAGACAGGCTGCAGGATATAAGGCATCTCACAAAGGGATTAATGTATGTCTTTATTTATTTGTTTGTTGTTCATTTGTTCAAGCCACTGCAAGTGAGTGGCTTCTCTCTCTGGGGTCCACACACACATACACACACACACACACACACACATACACCCACAAACAAAAAAAAATCTCACATCTTACATTGTCTAATCTGACAAGACATGTTACATAAATCACAGATGGACAGTCAGAACCATACAGTTTGAGGTGAATTTGCATGCAAGCTCACACATAAGCACGCACACATCACAGACTGTATGCAGTACACTGTTCACTGCATCAGCATGGCAGCACTGGAATGATGTCTTTTGTTGCACAATGTTTGATCCGTATGCCATGGCCTTAAGACATCTAAGTATAAAAACGTCTCAGAGAGCCTAATTTTGGATTCGAATGTTGGTTCTTACAGGGAGAATTCATGTTTTTCTTCTGTTTATGGGTATTTGTATTGAAGGAATCAACTGAACATGGTCAGATCCAGTGCAAAAAGACAGTCATGGAGCAGTGTTTGACCAATAAATAAATAGATAAATAAATGCATAAATAAATACATAATAAAAAAAGTCTGTATAATTAATTAAAATACGTAATTAAAGGCAGTGTGTAGGATTTTGCAGCATCTAATGGTTAGAAGGGAGAATGCAACTAAACAGCAGCACCCCCCATTCCCCTTCCCCCCTCAACAAGCGACAAAGTCATTCTATTTGCCATTTTACTAAGTTGTTTTAAAAAAAAGCCCTTGCTCCTGAGGTGTTTCATGTCTTTGTTGCCTGAAGTGACTCTGTGCTCCTCTTTGAACTACCCACACAAATTTACCAACTTTTTTTTCCACTTCCGTCTAAGATCAATATGACCCCCATAAATGATGCAGAGGCCGGGGTCGGGCTCTGACTCACAGGCAGCTTTCTTCTTTTTTTCTATGGCCAGAGTCCTTTGCTGTTGGAGGGGAAACCCTTTTCTTGCCATTGCTCTGTCACTACACAGCCAGCTCACATCTTTAATCCCCACCTCCATCATTACTACATAACATCACACGCTAAACAAAAAGGTCAAATACTATATGTGTCAGGGTATGTCTCTTAAGGGCTATTTTCAGCTTTGGTCTTCCTTGGCCTCCTGCATGTGCTATTGCCTTGCTCTGGCACTTTTTTAATCTTAGGTATTGCTGCATATGGCATTGTACTGAAACTGGTGTGTGTGTGTGCGTGTGCGTGTGAGTGAGGTAACTGCAGTACAAGAGGAATCATATTCAGGTTACACAGTTAATCCCCGCAGAGCTGGGCAAATTCATGGATGAGGCCGTACAGAGGGGAGAGTGTTACAGTCGCCAGCATGTTGGTTGATATTCAAGACAGAAGCACAAGAACCAACAGGGAATAAGGAGCTTAAGTG
>OMLF01050337.1:25018-42600 GCA_900302615.1 Holocentrus rufus
AAAATTACCTTTATTTTTTTTTTTTTTTAAATAATTAAAAATGGCTACTTTTGCATAGGAAGATGCAGTTTTTTGTTGGAAAACACAGAGTTTTAACTCAAACAAAAAGCAAAAATAAATAGACAAATAAATTAATAAAATAAGAATCATAATGACAATAAGAATGATGGCAAATATTTGAAACATTTTAAAAAGATCTTATAGGACATTAGTTTTGTTTATACATGATAAAAGTAAGAATATGTCAAAGTATATATAAACACTATATGAACAATTTAAATAATTTAAACAAATTAAATATGGTGTTTCATTAAAAAAAAAAGTTGAGCAAATTAAAAAGATCTAAAATTAAGAATATATAAACATTTTTTTAAAGATTGCAATCTTTTTAAGATTTTTGAAGGAAATAAGGGAGATTTCATCCAGGGTTCAGAGGATTAACCTGTCTTCCCTCCTTCATCTCCTTATAGTTTGGGAGCAGAATGTACTTTTGATTTATACAGTGGAGGTGGCATTGCCTAATGCAGCGAAAAATCTGTCCTCTCAACGACATTTTGTACCTGCAGTCGTGCACACCCACTGCCCTTTACCAATTTAGCTAGATTTGTATGAACAGCTCTCGCTTGATGTTGCTGTAAAAGCACTTGGTGTAGTGTGCTGGTAGATTGAAGTGGATTTAAGAGGTGAATTTTTATACTCTAAATGCACAGAAAAGAAGATTTAGCCTGACAGTGGGTACTTGTTATATGTTATGCATGACCCGCATGATCCTGTGTGTTTTTTTCCACAATGTCACTTTGAGTACCGGTGTTGACCTCTGCTTGCAGGAGCTGGTGACGGCCTGGTACATCGGCTTCTTGGTGCTCATTTTCTCCTCGTTTCTCGTCTACCTTGTGGAGAACAAGTTCAACAAGGATTTCGCTACCTACGCCGATGCTTTGTGGTGGGGCACGGTGAGTTTCCAGCCCTGACTGTATGTACTGCCTGTCTGCCTGTCGGGACGCCGTCTGAACCCATAATGAAAACGTAGGCCTTAGCAACAGCTACCGGATGAGTTTTCATACCTATCACTGCACCTCTAGGATCAATAGCAGTCTATTGGATGTTTCTTGAATTGATTTTTTTCTTTTTTTTTTCCTAGCGGCGCCAGCCTGTGCTTGGCTTGGTTTCCCTGGCAACAGGAGAACTCAGACTTAAACCTCAGTGCACTGGACTGTGATTTTTTTTTTTTTACCTTTTACCTCCTGTGCCTGTGCTTGGTATTGTTATCACCTCGCACAAATGCATCCCAAATGCATTCTAATCCGTTTGGGGTTGCCTCGGAGGTTTGACAGCTTCTTCATAAACATTAGCCCTGCACGGCTCCATTAACCACCATTTTCATAAGAGCTCCAAAAAAATAAAAAAAAATCATAATGGTACCAAATGGCTTTAGCCGTCTTTGTCGTGCATAGCAGTCAGAGTCTGAATGAGAGATAGTCCACAATAAGCAGTCTCCAAAAATGATAGGAGATAAATATTACCTCATGTCCCTGTCAGTCCATTACATCCACTGAAAAATAGGGAGATAGAGAGACAGAGTGAGAGTATAGTGAAAGGAAACTGCAGCAGAGCCATGTTTTTCAATGAGTACCATTTGCAGTTCACAGTTAAGTAGGTATATTTACTTCTGTCGTTTTGTTGAATACACTCCATCCAAATCAATAGCTCTTTCAAAATAATTATTTTAATTACCTCCCTTCGCTCTCTTTCTTCTCACATCATCCATGGACTCCAGATTTCCAGATTTATTTTTTTAATTTATTTTTGTATTTTAATGTGATATGTTCACGTTGCGCCTTCACAGATCACCTTGACAACCATTGGCTACGGGGACAAGACACCAAAGACGTGGACGGGACGCATGCTGTCCGCAGGGTTCGCTCTCCTGGGAATCTCTTTCTTTGCCTTGCCAGCGGTAAGTCAGCAGTCTACACCTCGCCTCATGTCTCTCTCTCTCTCGTTGCCTCATTGATCAGGCAGGCTTATAGATTCTCTTCTCTGAGATCAGTTTATAAAGCCGTGATTGGTGTTAATAAGCTGCTGCCAGGCTATTAACACAGCAGGGCTGGTGTCAGCTAAATTGAATTGAATCAACTAAAATTCTGTTGCAGCGCTGCGGGTTTGATTATAATTTTGGATTGACGTTCCTACATAAGGTATTCAGGGAACCAGGATTCATTTTTCTTTCCTTTCATTGATTTTGACAGAATCTATTCTGCTACATGGAATTCAAGTTAAAGTAAGTCTGAACTTCATGTGCTGGTGAAAAACAGCGGGTTATATCCCTGAAACGTCAAGTTTGGCCTGTCAGTGGTGCCGGAGGAACGGTCATGGGGTCATCAAAATCAGCAGGGTTCTTCCTGGAGGGGTCGTGAATGGGCACAGCAAATCTGAAAAGATTCAGATGAAAGATATTCGATCGCAGCCAGGATCTGTGGCAGTGGACACGATGGCTGATTTCCCCAACACTGTTGCCTCAGGGATATTATGTGAAAACTGTGGAGGTTCAATCAACTCATTGGGATATTTTTATATGTAACAGCCTGTAAAGGAAGGTAATATGCAGAAATTCAGAAGTGACTTGACACGTTTCATCCAGCCATGTTCAGATGGCACGCATAGGTGCCATGGGAATTTCAAAATAAAGGCGCATCTTAAATGATATGGATCGATGTTTTCACTTTGCAATGATGATATTGGGTCGTTGATTATTGAATCGATATATCCAGATCGATGATTGTTACTCCCTTATAAGGTAATGAAACTTCAGAGTCATTGGCACATATGCAATTGAACATTCAGCATTTATTCCTGTTGCCCTCTCCCAGGGTATTCTGGGCTCAGGCTTTGCCCTGAAGGTCCAGGAGCAGCACAGACAGAAGCACTTTGAGAAGAGGAGAAACCCGGCCGCCTGCCTCATCCAGGTAATGCAGACAACCTGCTGTCTTTCTGTTTCTGTGACTCAAGTAACCGAACAGAAGTGTCCTTGGGCTGGAAAGCAATTATTCAGTAATGGGTGTTGCATAAAATGTCTTTCTTCAGGTCCTTTGTCCCTTTATTGTCGATTGTTTTCAACACAATGTGCTGCAATGTGTAGATCAACTGAACATCTAGATTATACACTCACTGAAGAAAACTGATGAAGTTCCCAAATCATTTTTTATCGTTCTCCAGTTTCTCTTCTTTAAAACCTCTAAACTACCCCGAACCTTTAAACCACCCATTGTAAACCACATGTAGCATGTAGCTGCACTTTTCTCCAACCCTGTGCCTCCCTCCTCCACTTTTCTTCAATCTTCCTCCTGTCTGTGAGGTTTTGTGCCATTTCTAGACTCTCGCTTATTTCAGCCCAGGAGTACCAATTTGGCAAAGCCATTCTTGCCATTACGCTCATTGCTGCTTCTTTTTCATCCTGACCTTCACACATCCCTTTTCTTTATATTCTGGATTTTAATGGTGCCGACTTCATCTTGTCTTCCTCATATATTTTTCCATATGCCGTCTTGCCTCCTTTTCATCCTCTACGCCCTCTCATCCACTTCCACCTGTCTTCCTCCTCTTCACCTCTTTCCTCTTCCTCGGCTTCCTCCGTCCTTCTCTTCTTCCCCATCTTGCCCCCCGTTGTTCCTCCACCTTCTCTCCCATCTTCTGCTCCTGCATCGCTTCCTCTTGTCTCCTCTTCACCTCTTCCTCCTCCTCCTCCTCCTCCTGCTCTCCTTCCTGTCCGTCCCCATGTTGCACCAGGCTGCGTGGCGTTATTACTCCACAGACAGCGCCAGGCCCGACCTGGACGCCACCTGGCGGCACTATGAGAGCCTCCTGCCCTCCCACAGGCATGTATCCATGCCTGACCTCCGCCCAAGCACAGACGTGTGACACACCTGTTGTTTTGTTTTCACTAATCAGCCTTTTTTTTTCTTTCATTTGTTTTCTTTTCTTTGCTCCCTCCTCTTCCTCTCCCTCCTCTTCTTCTTCCTCCTCCTTCTTTGGCCTTGTTCTTTTGTTACCTTTTTTTTTCCTTTGTTTCTATCTTTTATTTGATCTCATCTTTTTTTATTTTGTTTTGTTGTGTTTTTCTTCTTTCTGGTTTTGTGTATTCTGCATGCAGTGTGTTTGGCGTAGTTATGCGGCTGATGAGAACTCGGTTTCCATTGCTACCTGGAAGCCTCACTTGAAGGCGTTGCATACCTGCAGCCCTACAAAGTAGGTACAACTATGGCAGCTGGTGTCTGTATTTGGTGTCTGTGCCACTCTAGCAATCTCTTCCCATACTTTTTCCAATTATGTATGATTTTGATTAGTATATGTTGTACAGAATTTTCATTTATTCAGATGTTTTCACTTTATCTTGCTCTATCTCTGTTTAATATATCTGTTCTTTTGATTTTATAATTTCTCTTTTCTTGTGAGAAAATGGTTCACAGCCATCAAAAAGACTAATATTTTCTGGGCTCCACTGATCCAAACCTGTTTGAACTGACAAATGTAGAAAAAGGACCATACTGGTCCTATTTTGTCCTCTTGTCAATGGTCGTAATATCAGTTGCGTAAGTATGTACAGAATATGCTTTGGTAGATTAGAAGTCAAGGCTAACTTACCCAGTTCACTCCCAATTCACCTAACTAAATTAACCAGAAATGCTGCTCTGAAAAAACTTCCCTGTGAAACTTGAAAATTGCCACACAGAATATTCCATCTGAAAGTATACCTGGCTGGCATTTACAGTCACTAAAATTACTGTAATTTGTGCACTTGAAAGGAACTATTCGAGTTTTTTGCATTTAAATTCTTTTCAGCGGTGCTCTTCAGATTTGTTGTGAATGGTGATGGACAGCTCAAGATCTTGGAGGGACATGTGATGGACTACTGCTAGAAAACAAATAACATATAAGGGAGCTTGCTGTTAAAGAAGTACTCCAACGTTTTGGCCAAAATACCCTTTTTCTGACTTACCCAGACTGAGACAAGATGTTCGATACCATTTTCACCTCTGCACATCCAAAGATTTGGTTCCTATGGGTAGCATTTTGTGTTAGCTTAGCACAAAGAACTGAATTCTGAAGTCTTCAAGTCTTTTTGCTAAGCTAACGCAAAATGCCACCCACTGGAACCAAACCAGTACAGAGGTATACAGAGCTTCCTTTACACTCAGCTTAAACAAAGCAGCTCGCCTCCTCGTGGCAACAACTGGACATTGCTAGAGCTGGGGTCCGGCAGGCACAGCCCTGGCTGTTCTAGTTTAAACATGGATGGGAGTTAGCCTTGACTTCTAAGCTACCATATTCTGTACACACTTGTGCAACCCATATTTGATACGATCATGACCGTTGAACAGAAGTCAAAATCAGACTGGCTTCTAAAGTATTCTAAAGCATCTGTAAGCAACTTCTAAACTTGCATAATTTTTTGGTAAATGAACATTCATATCACTGCACACTATTCACGGTGGCTACAGCTCTCTGCCTGACCAGAGTCTGTTGAGTGCTCAATGGGCCATTGACTTGTGCTCTCCCTTTGAAAGACTGAGACAGCAATTTCAGCAGTCATCCTCGTCGGTTGCAGCAATTGTGTCCTCAATGAGCCAATCAAGGCTTATTGAATTTGCAGTGCCTCTGTCTCAAATTGGTTTGCCACTGAGCAGTGACAGCCTGTCTGATTTGGAGATACAGTACATATAGTCGCCATTAGGGGCTTTGACAATTGACATAACTATACATGCAGATATGGATCTCTGTGGGGCCTGGAAATATTGGGAAAACCATCTGCAAAGTTTATATATTTATATAGGGAGACTCTCTATAGACTCTCTAAAAAACTCTAAACACTCTAAAGTGATTATGTGTTACCCAAGTCACTTCTTTGTCTCATGGCAAGTGCTTCCCTAGTTTGCCTGAACAGTACTGCATTGATGTGCATGTCTCTGCCTTTGTAGTGAGCCTGGGATTTGTTCAGGTCTATCTCCCCTGCAACGCTTGTAGTTTGTTGATGCACTCAGTGTACCGCTACCCTGAAATCCTCTGCATTCTATGAAGGGACCAGTCGCAATTGCTTCCTCTTATCATGCTGGCTTAAATCAGTGATGCATTGGTGATAGTTGACTAAATATTATAGAGAATGTCCTCTAATGTCTCCTCTTTTTTCCCCCCTTTTCACCTACCAACTCAAGGAAGGAGCAGGGAGAGTCGACTACAAGGTTTGTGACTGTTCTTTCAGTGGACGTTGTCATAATCTTTGTTCAAGTTTAATGATTTGAGAGACGATATCAAGCGTTATGAACTCTAAGCTTCCCATTGCTTTCCTTCTGTGTGCACTGCTCTGCCTCCGAGAGCACAAAGTGAGGTCTGTGACCTCAGCTGCAGGTGTTCAACTCTGTTGGTAATGAAATGTAGGCCTGCTAATGGCGACTTTAATACAAGCGCTCCCTATGACTCACTGTTTTATCTATACTTTGGTGCTCTGGTCTATCTTTCTTTTTTGTCTGTCGCTTCCCTCACATACATACACACACACACACACACACACACACACACCTACACACATACTGCATGCTTACATGCACATGCACACATGCATACGCATACACGACCAAGCACATACACACATGCACACACATACACACCTGCATAGATCTCTCACTAGCTTTAAGTATATTTATCTCCATTTTAACCATTCCCATTCACCAAATGTTATGTATATTTCAGTGTTCCTCATGTTAGTCTTTCAGCTGGTACAGAATTATTAGAGGGGGCAGTGAGAGCTGACTGATGCAATAACGTGTCTTCACAGTTATGCAACACTAACAAATTGTGTCTGTTTTTGTCATCAATCCAGTCTCATATATAGAAAATTCTCCATAAAGAAATGCGGCAATATCAATAGAATAATCAAATCAAGCCGGGCATTTTTTTTTTAGAATTAGCCTTGCCTGCATACATTCAAGGATGGAATTCATCCCACGCAATCTTAAGCATGCCTAAGGAACAACAGAGCAGAGCTCCAGCCTCCACCTATTTATTTACTCTATTGAAGGGCTGCAGAGCTGGAGGGGAGATAAAAAGCCACAGGGTGCAGTCCAAACTGGAGCTGTCTTACTTTAACTAGATTAGTTTATTCATTTGCAAAATGATACATCACAGAAGTGATGAAAAATAATGATAAAAAACAGATATGAGAGAAATGACAAATGCGTGCAGATGAGATACAAAAAAACAAGGATCTTCACCTTTATTCCCTCTAAGAACCCAGGAGTGTCTGTCTAAAGGTTACTGGCCTCTCAGTGGTGACTCAAGCACTTGTTGCTATGGCCCGACTGAATTCACATAGTTAAATGAGAGATATCGACACGAAGTGTGTGAGTCACCAAATTACAGGCTTTTTCAGATGGTGCTGTAGATGTTCATTTTCCTTTACTAAGCTCAATTGCCTCCGCTCTGCTGTTTCCAAATGTCAGTGGTTGACAAAATGAAGTGCCAACAGTATCTCTGTTATATTACTCTCAACTTACAAAGCCTTCATGCACATGACACAAAGAATCATTACATTTATACTGCATGCCAGGCTTTTAAATGACACTCGGATTTACAGTGGATGCAACTGTAGATTAACATGGAGTCAGCAGTAAGGGGCGCAGGGGTCAAGAGTCCAGGCCCAGGGCCCATTACACAACAATACATGGGCAAACACTTTGTGTCCCTCTATTTCTGCATAATGTAACACGTCAACATATGTCTATCTCCCCTTGATTTTTTAGTAAGGTTCATAGTAATAAACAGAAGCTACTGAGGAGGTGTACCGCTCGGAAACATAGGTACACGGCATCTATGCTCTCCTGTTACCTGACTTTTTTCTTTGGGAATGCTGACTAATTCTTGATGCATGGGTATCCTCAGGAGGCTGTGGAGCCTCAGAGAGGGTCCAGCCTTAGAGTCAGACCTGCAGGACTTCAGTAGCCCTTACAATAATTTACAAGCTGCCTCCGTTTGGACTTTGCCTGAGTAATGCACTATTTCTGCCTGTTTTAACTACCTCTGCTTTCAGCATATTTTTTTGCCAGTTTTCGCTCTCAATAGCAGATCCTGTGAAATAATTAACCGTTATGGGATTTCTACTGGCACAGGCTTTAGTGAGAGGAAAATAAATTCATGTGGTAGATCGCCATCATTTTTTTCCATTCAGTTCCTCCTGGTTTACTGTAACTATCACATTTCTGTGATAGTTAACCTTAACCTTCCCCATTTAAATCTACCAAGTACTATCCCTTGTGCTAGGGATAGTATTCCATTACTGCTAATCAAAAACACACATCATATTTGCCTCTATAATCACAAACACTTCATACTAAACCCTGACATTCTCAATCCAACCTCCCACTTAATTGGTTTTATTTAAAACCAGCCATGCTTGTTGCCTGTGCATTACCTTTGCATGTAGTCATCATAACCACATAAACATTGAACTGGCCTCTGCTTCTACTTGCTTTCCTCTGTATCTCATCACCCCGTTCACTCCTGGCTGCAGCCTCCACAAGTAAGGCTAATCTATTTATGGTCATCTGTCTACAACTTTCATGGAAACTTTCATAACACATCACATATGAATTCTAGTATCATAAGCATAGGGTTAAATTGCGAATTTCTAAGTTATGTAATAAGGCTGGGTGATATATTGATATTATATCATGATACTAGACATCATCTGGGATTTTGGATATCGTAATGTCATAATATGGCATACATGTTGTCTTTTGCTGGATTTACAGCCTGCGTTACAGTGAAGAGATGCAATCTTGTGTGTAAAATATCATATGAATGCACCAATAGTAATTCCTGCAATATTGTCATAATACTGATATTGAGGTATTAGGTCAAAGATATCAATATCGATATTTAATTTTGTCTATATCACCCAGCCCTATGTATATAAGATGTCATTTCTTCAGGAAAAATGAAATTCAGTCCATAACATTTGAGCATGCTCTGAAACATCAGTCGGAAATTGACCACAATAAGAATTTTACAAAAAATGATTTCGTATGGGTTGCCATTTTACATAGCAACATGCTAACTTGGTAACAGGGGTCTTGGGTCAGGGACTGGCCACATGGCGTGTCACAGCTCACCTATGCACAAATGGAGACTTGTGAACACACCATACATGCACAGACTCACAAATGTTCACAAACACACACTAGGGCCCAGCTGAAGCATCGTGCCTAACCTGAGCTTGCATTTTGTGTAAAGCATGCTGGTCTCTATTAAGATCCATCTGTCCTGCAGCCTCTTGCCCTTCTGTGAGAGGATAAAGTTCTGATAATGAGTGATAGTATATGAGAAGACAAATGCAGTGGATAACTTCCTTGGCAAAAGTACTCTGTTGATGTGACAGATAACATAAACCATGATGGTTTTGCTGCTACTTCAAAAACTGAGATTATATCTATTTGTCATTCAACCACTTCATGCTGTCATTCCCTCATTCTTCCTCTTGCTCCTCCTCTCCACTGTGCCGTCTTTCGCCCTCATTTCACCACACAGCCAGAAGTTGAGTTTCAAGGAGCGTGTGAGGATGGCAAGCCCCCGCGGCCAGAGCATCAAAAGCAGGCAGACGTCATCGGTGAACGACCGGCGTTCCCCGGTGGCGGACGCCGGCACAGAGGGCACCAGCCCCACCAAGGTACAGAAGAGCTGGAGCTTCAATGACCGCACCCGCTTCAGACCCTCACTCCGCCTTAAGAGCCAATCCCGCTCCACCACTGATGGTGAGATGACCAATCATTACTGCTGCTGAGTTATTTGAAAAACAGTTTGTTGAGGAAGTGCTTACGTCATTTGTCCTAATGCCAAAATACAATACTCTACCATTCACTGTAGTTTATCTAACAATCAGGTTCTGTAAACCATCACTATTGCATAGTGACACTGATCTATATTCATAATGGTTCAGGAGCGTGCACCCATTAGTGCATGAATCAATACATCGCTTCCAAACACCAAGCATGCAATAATTCAATCCCCCAGATTTTCACTGTGTTGTTTAAAGGCTTATTGCCTGACCATTGCCCCATCAACCTACCAGAGCTGGCTTTGGCCTCCCACTCAGAGAGCCAACTGGAGGAATGCTAATGGGTGTTTGCACTTCCTTTCTCTGGGTTACTAGTGCCAGCCTGGCAGGCCTGCCTGGGTAATGGCCAGTTGGTGGTTGTGGGCGGACTGATGGATAGATTGATGGATGGATGGACTGTGGGAATGCTATGCTCTAGCAGCCGTATGGGGCGTCAGAGCCAGCCAGCTGGCTGAGGCTTGTTGGTGGAATCAATAACTAACCTAGCCAAAACCAAAGTGGCTGGCCACCCTCTGCCGGATCATTCACTGTCACTGACGTGTTGTTTGTGTTTTTGTTTCTGCGGGTGCTAAATCCAACACTTTCCATATGGCTCAAATGGAAGTGATTTACGACCACACTGGTGTTTTTGCATGTTTTAGCTCATTAACTACAATTCACGTATATTTTACATTACTTTTGACAGGGATGCACCACTGTGTGTGTGGTTTTTTTGTTTGTTTTTTGTTTTTCTCAATACCAATAATCTATATGCAATTTTTGTTAGAACTGTAGTACAAATGCAGGTGCAACACAGAGTAGGCTTTGCAGACATGCCTATTTTAAGATAATTGTTAAGAGAGACGCCCGTGGGCGTGGCCAAATTAACAGATTATTTACTCAGAACCCGTTGAACCCCATGAAAAAAAAACCACAGCTGCACATTTCCATATGCATATGTGCCCGGCGTAACATTAACACCTGTTAATGTTACACTGTGATGCTGTGATGAAGCTTTCTGTCAGGAAAGAACACAGTCGCCTAAAGAGGAACAGCAGAGAAAAGAGAAGTTCACAGCAGCAGATTGGAGATTTTAGCTGAAGAAACAAATACAAAATAAGAATGTGTAGTTGTGTTGATTTCCATTACGGACAGAGCTAACACAGGAGGAGGAACACAACATTCTGTCACTGACACAAAGAAGAGATGTCATGACTTGTCTCTGTCTCATGTCTCTTTGGAGCAGTAACAATCACAGACATGTTATTGTGTTTTTAGATGTTTGAATGTGCTTTCATAACCTTCAGGCAACAATTTTGTTTCCATTCAGTGTGGTATGGCACAAAAATCAACTTGCAGAGACTTGAAATTGGCTTCAGATAGATAATCCATAACAGTGAACATCCTGCCTGGGTTTATATTTATCAAAGCTACTTTGTTGCTGTGTTGTACTTAAGTTTAATGCATTGATCACACTGATTTAGAAGAAGTCTACATGTCTTCTGGTGTGTTCATGTGCAGGTAGGAAGCTTTGGTATCTGATTTTCTAATTCTTAGTCTGAAGAAGAGATTGTCTTATGAGCCAATTTTCCAAACACTTCTAAACCTGGGCATGGATGTTAGCTGGAGCAGCAGAGGTTTTATGGTAGGTTCTTCACCCCAGCGCTCACATTTTAAAAATAGTGAAAATGAGGTCAGTAGTAATGTAATTACACTTGCGGTGTCAGTACATCAATGGAATGAATCATCAGTCTGCATTGTTGAATTTCTTGGATCTTTTTGAACATCTGATGCACTCTAACTCAATCAGTCTCTATCTAGATAATTAATACGGGGTTGCTGTTTGACTCAGTGCATCACATGTGTAACATCACATGTACATGCACATCCTATGGGCCATGTAACATTAAATGGTGCTAACCGAGGCAATGTTTTACTAGAAAGGTAAAATTGCTAAGCTCTGCAGTCCGGCACTTGTAACTCCCCGCTTACCTTTTCAGGGTGTCATAACTCAAAACCCCCATAAACAGAGCTGCGTTGTCTCAAAGTTGCAATGTTAGCAATGTATCCGAGGGCAGGCCAGGGTCCTGAGCTGTACCACTAAGTCTTGTTTCTGACAGCGGGTCGAAACACTGAGTCTTTCATTTGCTCAGGTGGTTTAAATCATTGGCATCACTACACTACTTACTCTCAGTTCAAATCAGTTGAATCCAAATTAATTCAATGGCATGTAAAACAAAAATGACCTTAGAATGACCTACTTTCTGTGTCCCTGTCTCCCAAGCAGCAGACTCAAACATAACAGGGGAGGACGGTTTCGACGACAAGGGCTGTCATTGCGAGATCTCGGTGGAGGACCTGCTGCCTTCAGTCAAGTCTGTCATTAGAGCTGTCAGGTGAGACAAAACAATTTGCCTTCTATTTTCATCAGCAGCTAAATGTCCTCTTCTGCCACAGACAGAAAATAGCTTCTTCCTATTGGAAAGGAACCATGCAAACAATCTCTGATTATTTCCCAAGGCTTCTTGATTGGCCCTGGGGATTACATTGACTAGAAAATGTTTTTAAAGATCATTGTCAGGCACTATTGATTGACATGATTGTACAGAGTGACAAGAGACAGGCAAAATAGGAATGATTGGATGTAACCATTAACATTATGTCTAAGGCCTCTTAGCCGTAAAGTTTCCTGTAAGAAACTTTAAGCCTGCCAGGTGTAATACCAACAAATATGTATTCTGCACTAACAGCAGAAAATGGTATTTTTCTGGATTCAATTTTTGGTCCAACAACAAAGTGGCCAAATGTCTACCCTTTTATCAGTAGGGCATGATTAGATCTGCTGAGAGAATAACCCAACTCTAACCTTAGGTCATGGAGACACAAAAGCCTCAACGATGACAGCATGCCAATATATGAGACAAGCAAGAGGATGTACTCCTCTAACTCCTTCGTAACTGTTCCTCCAGTGCCCTTCAGTGCATCCTAAATCTTAGAGCCTCGACTTGAGCCTGAGTGACTGAAAGAAGCCTGCGGCTAGATTGGAGAACGTCCAAGACGATCCAGCCCACCTCCAGTTTATTGCAAGGCTCAATTGTACTGCTGTCTGTCCTCGCCATTGCCTACCTCTATTACCCCGTATATCAGGGATATATTATAGTCCCAGCGCTGGAGTGTATGAGGGCTGCTGGGAGACTCAAATTCAGTCAAATGCACTTATGTCTGGCCTCCAGGCTCCACAGGTGCGCGGATCTTGAGCAAACTTCAGCCACTGAGAGCTGTTTTCTCAGAGTGATAGATTTACATGCGCACAGCTTAAGTAAGCAGTATGACAACCACCAGCAGTACCTCAGGTCTTTTCAGCGTCACAGGATGTTTATGTAAGGGCTAGTGGAGTGATTTTCCAGATGCCTGACTCTCTGCCTCGGTGTGAAGAAACAGAGGGCTGGCGTGGGATGAAACATTTTGAAAACAAGAAGAAATAAGTGTTGGTGAATTGTTTTTTTTTTCCTTTCTTTTTTTTGTTACCAGTGTGAAGTAATTCAGGCTGAGGGAGCTGCTGCAGGTCATTGACATCGACTGTATCTGACTACCCCCTAGTGGACAATTTGTGAATTACCGTGATGTTTCTGCTGCCCTTTCAGAATAATGAAGTTCCATGTAGCCAAAAAGAAGTTTAAGGAGACGCTGCGTCCATATGATGTCAAGGATGTGATTGAGCAATATTCTGCTGGTCACTTGGACATGTTGTGTCGCATCAAGAGCCTGCAGACCAGGTAGGAATGCTGATGCCTGCCACTGTCAATCACACATCCACTTTCAACATGTACTGCATGACACCAACATCAGTTAACAGTAGTTATCCATGCTGTCTAACTAGCACTGCTTAATCACTGATTGACCACAATATAACTGATACATGTGTGTTTGTGTGTGTGTGCGTGGTGTGTGTGTGTGTGTGTGTTTACATGTACATGTATGCGTGCATCTGCACTCATACCTTGTATGCATGTGTGTGATGATTATTTGAGTCTGTTTATGTGTGTTTGTTCTTTTGTGTTAGTGTGTATGTATGCATTTGCACATGCTTACCTCTTCGTGTGTGTGTGTACGCGTGTTCCCTCTGTTTCCCTCACAGGCTGGACATGATCGTAGGCCCACAGCCCCTGAGCAGCAGAGCCAAGACCTTTTCCTCCCCCTCCCTGCCTGTTTATTACAGCCAGGGCAGAAAGAACTCCACTCAGGGGTCAGAATGCCCCCTCACATAGAGGATGGGTTCACTATATTTCTAATTCATTCAGTTCTGGAGGTGGTTGATATTTGGAATTGATTGGGTTTCAAGTGAAGTGACCCCAGCCTCTCTTCCCACACTCTGCTCTCACACCCTAAAGTCTTTGGTCTTAATCAGGGTGGGAACTCACTGGCATCCTCTCGCCAAATGCTGCTAAGTGTTTCCGTTGGTTTTGGCTATTCCTATCTGTTTGCTGGCTGAAGTCAAAGTGCACAGTGAATTCTGGGATCTAGTAGACTTCTGTAGCCTGAAA
Organism: Holocentrus rufus; assembly: GCA_900302615.1. NCBI lineage: Eukaryota > Metazoa > Chordata > Actinopteri > Holocentriformes > Holocentridae > Holocentrus > Holocentrus rufus. The sequence goes on from OMLF01050337.1 coordinate 39,425, forward strand.
ATAAAAAGATTCCCACCCTGGTGCTACCACACAGAAAGACCTCTGTTAATTCTCTAATCCTACCCCCCTCCTCTTCCAATTCTCTCTTACACACACCAACTGTATTCTCCTCCGAAGCTCTGCATGCTCACCTGCGACATCACTGAAATACTGACCCCTACTGTTGTAGCCTGAGAGTCACAGAAACTGCTGCATGGTCTCCATGTCTCGAAAAGGGGGTGGTGATTGGAATTGGGTCAAATAGTATTTGCTTATATGATTTTTTTTTTTCTTTTTTTCTTTTTTACATTTCGGCCTGTATGGAGTATGAGTTGGGTGCGATTCACCACAGGAATTACTGTTAGCTAAGATGTCTTGCATAAAAGACACTGTTTTTTTGAAATACTTTTGTGTTCATTTCGATCCATCTGGCACTGGCATATGAAGTTGCAATCCCGATACATTTGGTACTCCATGCAGGTGAAAAACTTATCTCGAAAAAAAAAATCTTTATTTAAGGTTCGGTCTGGTCTCATATCTCAAACAGTCGGGGGATTTCAACAGTGTCTATGAACAATTGTGGCATCAATCTTGCATGACATCTTGTTTAATTCATGACCTCTGATTATTTTTAACCTTATTCATTTAAACAGGCTTCACTAACCAGATTCTACTACTGAACCTCACTGGATTTGGAATGAGTAGCATCCTCACATCCAGAGTGTGGTTTGATATAGATGATCAAATAGATAGATAGGTTGAGAGAGAGAAAGACAGAGAGACAGAGAAAGAGATACATACATGCAAACATAGGCTACATAATAAAGACTAGTGTCATCCTTGTACACAACTGCCTCAGCATTTAGTTCAATAACTGCATTGTACTTTCTTTAAAAATGAAGAACTGTAAAACAGGGAACAAGGAATAAAACATCATATTGATAATCACATACATATTTTACTGTTTGATTACCTATCCCTGTATGTTAGTTGCAATGCAGTGCTGACTCTGTAAGAAGAATGGTGAAGAATGGTGCTGAATGGCTTCATCTAGCATATCTTTCAAATCCAGTGATGACTCATAGCCTTTCATTCGTACAGTGGCTCATGTTGACTCTGTATAAAATCTGTATTTGAAAAAATATTCAAAATGTGATGCTGCATTACACTTTCTGCCTTCCTTTTTTCCTGCGGGCCACCTTAAGGATTTCTACCGGTTTGTCCGTTTCTTTTCTCCTGTCACTAACATTTAACTGTGTGTGTGTGTGTGTCTGTCTGTCTGTCTGTCTGTCTTCCAGAGTGGATCAGATTCTTGGAAAGGGACAGATCCCTCTGGATAAGAAGATCCGAGAGAAGCTGCTGTCTGATGGGGACTTACTTGAGGACATGAGCATGCTGGGTCGTGTCTGTAAAGTGGAGCGACAGGTCAGTGCTGCTGCTCTTGTTTGAGAATGTTTTTTGTTGTGGATGCATGAAGTAATTTGTGACTTACACCAAAATCATTTGGCAACCAGTAGGCATTGCAACTACATAAACAGTTTTCTTGTACAACCGCCATGCCTTCCATCCTGTTGAGGGATTACGTCCTATAACTGGCACAAACAACTCACTTTTTCACAATAAAGATGAATACATTAGCTAGCTTGAGCAGAGGTCCAACAGAAACATGGTCGAAGTAATCTTTGAGTCACTACGACTGATAAAAAAACTCACATCCCTGAAGATACATTTTAGTTCAAGTTCAAGTTTATTTAGAGCCCTTAAGCACTGTTACAGCCTCAAAGGTCTTTACAGGCCCACAGTTCATAGAAAACAAATCGACTCCCGTGACCTGAAGAGAAAAAACTCCCACCAAACCCCAGAAGCCCAAAGGCGAAAAAATGGAGGGAATCTTAAGAAGGATCACAGAGAGAGGGAAGCCTCTTCCATGCCAGACACGAATGCAGTGGGCAATTACTCTGGTCTGATCTTGGACTATGGGGCAGTAAAAGGCTTACTTGTTGCACTTTAATTCCCTTGTGAATTATCTCAGTATACAGTCCTGCTACCTCTATTTAGAGAATTTTGTAATCAGCTCATGATTGAAAATGTATTCCCTCACATTACTCTTTGCTTCCTTTCCCTCTGACCTTTTTAGCCTTCTTTCCTTACTTCTACATAGGTCCAGTCCATTGAGTCAAAGCTGGACTCCCTACTGGACATTTATCGGCAGGTCTTGCGTAAAGGCTCATCCTCGGCCCTCACCCTCTCCTCTCTGCCTCTGTTCGAGCTCGAGCAGACCTCCGACTACCAGTCCTCAGTCTTTAGTAAGGACCTGTCCTGCTCCACCCAGGTCAGCAGCGGAGGGGTGGCCGCCCCTGGGGGCTGTGTCACCCGCTCCTCCACCAACACCCACCTCTCCCGGGGCGGGCTCCATCTCATCCTGGCACCCCCCAATGAGCTCAGCCTCAATCTCAATGCCTCCTCGTCAACGCCTCCCTCCGGCCTCGGGTCCTCCTCTTTCAGCCCGTCGCCGCTACCTCATCACCATCATCATCACCACCACCATCATCCCCATCATCACCACCATCACCATACCCAGGCGCAGCCCTCAACGCCTGAAGGTGGCAATGATGAGGTAGTAGGGAGTTCTCCACCCATCCTCACCCCGAATAGCATCCCCAGTGGTGGGAGTGGAGGAGTAGGAGACGGGGGGTTTCCTATTCTGGCAAGGCTTCCACCACCTCCCCCTCCTAGCCGGAGTCTCGGCTCAAGTAACGCTACCTCCAGGTCTCAGATAGAGGTGGGGGACTTCTGTGGAGGCTTAGGGGGTCAGAGGGAGGACAGTAGCGTTGGGGAGGACCTTGGCCTCGGTCTTGGCTTAGGCAGGCCGGGGCAGCAACTAAAAGGCAGCACCAAAAGCAATGGCAGGTTGAACGCTAAGGAGGAGGGCTCCTGGAGGAGACATATGAGCCTGGAAATGGAGCCCCTGGTGCCGCTGACTCTGGGCTGCTGCTCAGGTCCTAGCCAGGTGGACCGAGGCCTGGGTAAGTCTATGTCAGTGCAGGACCTGATGCAGCCAGGGACTACCCTGGACGCCCACCATAGCCTCAGCCTCTCATCTCCCAGCCCCAGCACTAGCAGTGACTCCCCCATCGGCTTCCGCCGTGGCAGCCAGGATCCTGGGGGAGGAAGGAGTGGTGGTGGTGCGGGAGGGA